>PVKU01006232.1:0-107717 GCA_004027475.1 Anoura caudifer
TTTAATGGGCATATTCCGCTTGGTGCAATGCAAAAGCACTGGAGATGAATAGTAGTGATGGTTACACAGCATTGGAAATGCGCTGTCATTTAGCTGTGCACTTAAACTGGTTAAAATAGTACACATTATGCTATGTTATGTATATTTTACCACAATTTAAAATGACAAGAGTCTGATACACACTGTTCCACAAGGAAATACAGGGAATCCCTACCCTGCACGGCAGTGCAGAGCCATAAAAATCACTGAGCACGCTGACACGTTCAAAGAGACCTAAAGAGTAAATGGGAAAATCATGATTGTTCCGTAACCTTTACATTTTTTGTGAAAACATTAAAAAACCTCTGTCAGTTGTAAATGTAGAGAGATATTTTTAAAATAGTAACTCTAATGTTTATATAATACATTGTTATTCAAAACATTAGAAATGTTGAGAATTAATGTATTCTATTTCTTTGTTAAAAACCTTACCAAGAGTAGTTTAAACAGTGCTTGCTTCTTTTTTTCACTATATAAATGTATAATTTAAACACAGAGTAAGTGCCATTTACATGTCCTGGTGAATTTTCCTACTGTTTTGGATCTTTCTAACATTTTATCCACTGCACTTTCAATGTTGTGAAATATCTCTAAGAGTTCTTTCAGCGTCAATTTTTTTTTTTTTTTTTTGCTGATGTCCCTTTCTCCAGGACATCTTCCTCATTCTTGTCACGACCACTTTCCTCATTTATAGCAAGTCTGCCTTCACTGAGTTCCTCTAATCTCATATCTAGAATCTCTCTCATGATGGCGGTGTCAACGTTCCTGTGGCCAACTACTTTTTTCTCTAATTCCATTTATATGAGATTCAAATCCTGCAGTTATTTGCACAGCAGAGTAAAAATTACTGTCATGCTGCTTGTAATCAAGTCAGAAGTAAACGTCCCCCTTCAACCATAAGCGGCTTTCTGTTCCTACTGCAACTTAAACTAAAAGATGTGGAAGTGACTTTAGCTTGCTTTTATATTCATCAGACTTTTTCAGTACAATTTATACCATAGCTTCATTCAGGCTTCGATCTCATCCTATCTTTGCTTTGCTGTTGCCGTATTCCAATCTTCTAATCACATCCAATTTCACTTCTGGGGTTATCACTTTTCATTTCTTTGCTGCACTTGCATCTCCATTGGCTAACACCCTCTTCTGAATAACCATTTCTGTGAACTGTCATTTGGGTTTATCACTGGGAGACAAGGAGGCAATGCACCCAGGTGCGTTGCTGTCTGTGCACAAACTAAATAACAGCGCCCAGTAACCAATAACCAACAGTCGTAAAACAAGTGACATAACTGTCCCCTGATCATGATGTCAACCATTGTTTACATAGTGGTTTGTGGACTGAAGAGCCAGCAGCAAAGTTTGTACATTATGCAATTACTCACATTTAATACATAGTGATAACTGAAATTCGAGTTTCTACTGTGTGCCAGGCGCTAAGCCAGGTCTTAGGAATACAATGTCAATCCCTTCATTGGCGCAGAGTGGTACAAGAGTAAGACATAGAAACAAAAGATAAAAGTTATATGCAAGCTAAGCTCAGTGCCTCATGGATGAACTGAATGAAAGTATTCTATCAAAATAGCAACATATATAAAAAGGAAGTTTGGATTTTGATTACCATCAGGGCTGCATATACTGGGAATGGCACAAATCTAAAAGGTGGCATCCACATGGATTCCGGTGTAAATGGTGCCCCCTGGAGTTGTGCAGTGGCCCTGGTGGGAGCCCAGTTGAGGAATATGAATTCATCCTGAGGGAGTACAGGAAAAGGTAGCTCAGCTGAGTCTGGAAAACTAAGTAGAAACTTTGTCAGGCTAATGAAGCAGGATAGGGTATTCTGGGAGAAAAAAACAACCTGAAAGAACATAGAGTGTGTGCATCTAGAAAAAAGCAAGCAGTCTGTTGGAGCCCAGAGTGTGAAGGGGTGAGCTATAGAAAATGAAGATAAGAAGGGGGCATAAGGGCAAAATGAGGAGCCCTGTGGATCAGGCAAGTAATTTGCATGTCATCCCAGACCTGCACTGTCCAATGTAGTAGTCATTTGCCACATCCAGGTATTTAAATTAATTAAAATTAAATAAAATTAACAACTCGATTCCAGAGTCACACTAGCCATATTTCACGTGCTCAATAGCCACATGACTGACAGCTGTCATACTGGGCATTGACATCATCACAGGAAGTTCTTTTGGGCAAGCTACTCCAGACTCTCAGTAGCTTCAGGGGATTTTAAGCAGAAGAGAGGCAGCACCAGCTCTTGGTTTTAGCAACATCACACCCAAGTGCACAGGGTGCATTGGATCACCGGGGCTGATCCAATGGCCCAAATGAGAAATCTGGACTGTGTGAAAATAGGCAGTGTCAGAGGGAAAGGGATGAAAGGGACGGATTCAAGAGGCGCTTAGGTGATAGAACCTGGTGACGGGTTCACATGGAGCTTAAAGGAGGGGACAAATCCCAAATTTCTAGACAACCTGAATGGCTTCTGTAACTCCCATGAAGTAGCAGGCGAGTCAGCTGCTGAGACTTGGGGAAGAGACACAGACCACACATTCGGCCCCTCCAGCGCAGTTACTTTGTTGCACAATAAAGAGGGCGAGCTGGATAATTTTTGTAAATGTTTACTCTTTCATTTCAAGTCACTTTTATTTAAATACCATTTTATTTTATAATGTTTTTTAAAATGTTATTTTGTGTTAGTTTCAGGTATACAGCACAGTGGTTAGACAATTATACTTTGCAAAGTGGTCACCCTGATATTTTAAGTATCCACCTGGCATCATACGTAGTTATTACAATATTATTGATGATGTTTCCTCTGCCATACTTTAAATCCCTGTGACTATTTCGTGACTACCAGTCTGTACTTCTCAATCCCTTCACCTTTGTCACCCAGTCCTCCAAACCTCCTCCCCTCTGTCAACCATCAGTCTGATATCTGTATCTGAGTCTGTTTCTATTTTGTTTGTTTATTCTGCTTTAGATTCCACATATAAGTGAAATCATTTGGTATTTGTCTTTCTCTGTCTTATTTCACTTTGCATAAATCCCTCTAGGTCCATCCATGCTGCTGCAAATGGTAAGATTTCATTCTTTTTGCAGCTGAGTAACATTCCATCAATGTACCACATCTTTATACGCTTGTCTGTTGACGAGCGCTTGAGTTGTTTTCCATATAGCGGCTATTGTAAATAATGCTCCAGTGAACATAGGGGGTGTGTATATCTTTCAAATCGGTGTTTTGGATTTCTTCAGAATATATACCTAGAAATGGAATTGCTGGGTCATGAGGCAGTTCCATTTTTAATTTTGGGGGGAGCCTCCATACTGTTTTCCACATGGCTGCACCAATCTTTATTTCCCTCAACAAGGTACAAGGTTTCCCTTTTCTTCACATTATCACCAGCACTTGTTCTTTGTTGATTTATTGATGACAGCCATTCTGCATTCTGACAGGTATGAGGTGATATCTCATTGTAATACCATTTTATTTTAAATCACAGACTAAGTCAATAACAAATTATAGCCAAGTATTTCCTTACAAGTTCTTATGTCCTAAACCAGCTATATATCAAGTTATTTACCAAAAGTTTCTAGAAGACGAACAACCATCTTAAAGGCTCTTCTCTAAGCATCATATTCTTAAGCATTTAGTAAATAAATGTTATGTGTAAGACATAGAGAATATAATGAGGCATTGGAGACATGATCTTAGTCCTCAATCTTTGAGGTAAAACACTTCAAATAAAAAATAATAGTATTAGATACCAATGCCATCAATTCCCTCCATAGGCCCTATTTTCTGTTTGGTGTTTGGGAAAGTGATTCATTTTAGGTTACCACTATTAACAGAATTTTTAAGCAGCTTCAGGACCTCCCGGTCCTGATATGGATATTTAAGGATACAAAGGGTTTCATCTCTTGGCAAAAGCCTATGTAAGCTCATTTTCTTGGGCAGGACTGAAGAGGTTGGCCTTCGAAGGCAGACAGACCTGGGTTTGTTCAGTACTCTGAACTTACTGGCTGTGTGACCGCAAACAAGTACAACTTCTTTGAGCTTCAGTTTTCTCATCTTTAAGATAGGAGATAATTCACCTCATACAACCAATGTGGCAATTAAGCGAGATAACGCACGAGAACGACTGGGCAGAAAGCCTACACTGGCAAGTGTTACATAACTGATGGTTTACATCAGTTTCTTATTTTCATTTACTCAGTGCCTTTGCCCTGCGCAGGTGAGCTAAACAGTCGCTGCCCCTTGCCCCAGGTTCTCCATCAGTCTATTCTGATCAAAGCTAGGTTGGTTGAGCAGATGTGATTCCACTCCCCCCTTGTCTTAGAAAAAAACCTTTTTTTTTTGTAAAACATAATTGTATATTCTTTATTTGGTGAGGGTGACTCTTGGCATATGGCCAGCTTCTCCCTCAAGTCACATGGAAACTGGGGCATAAAGTAGAAACCAGAAGTTAAGCTAAGATTTATTTCCACCTCTCTCTGCCAATTCCTGTCAGTAATGATTAACAGTGACAAATAAAAAGAGCACAAGACCACAGTTAGCACATAGAAATGCATACAGTAAAAATAGACTACTAAATATCCTCAGATGGTTTTTACGTATTTTTAACATGTTCCCCATAAGCATAAGTCACACTATGGGAAGCCCAAGTGCTGGCCATCTGGCTGTCTTCACGTCGTCCAGCTGGCGCTGGGCACTTGCATGGTTGGAAACCCAAAATGTCTGCATGCGCCCAGTGGAACTGTGTTCTCACGGCCACCTCTTGCCCATTTCTTGTTGATGCTGAAATCTGAGTCTCCTAGACGTGCCTGTTTACTACTGTTTTGTTTCCTCAGCTGGCATGGACCCAAAGAGGGAAATCAGTCCCTTGTGCTTTTAATTTGCCAAGGCAACTGCTGGCCCAGCACAGGGCTGTTCATGCAGCAGCAGTTTTTTACCAAGGGTGTGGAAATAGTGGTGTGGGGCTAGTTTCTTTTTAAAAAGTAAAAGTGATCAGGCATCACCAGCGCTGGCTTCATGGGTGTGCAACTAAGGCATTCTCACAAGGTCCTGGCTCAGAAGGGTCCCGAATTTGCGGTTCCATGCTCTGTGCTCATCTTGAAACGCTTAACAAGCTTACCTTTGAATTTGTGTTTGCACGTGAAGTCTGATAGGTCAATGGCGCACGTGCCAAGGGCTTGGAGCTTCTACTCACGCTCAAGCCTGACTCCCACCAACTCCCTGTCTTCCTGGCTAGGACCTCCATTCCCATCCAACTAGCTCCCATCTCTGCCTGGTGTCCCAGCCCCTCCCCACCTTCACCCAATGACCTACCCTCCATCCCCTGCCTCTCCCCAGTCTACCACGGTTTGGAGGCAGTACAAGGCAAAGGGAAATGCCCGGTCTGACTTCTGCACCCGCCCTCTGCTCCCCTGGAGCAGAGCATCTCTGCGCAGAGGCTGGTGGGAGGGGCAGCCTGCTGCTGGTGGATGACAGGCGCAGGCGCTGATCACAGCACAGGAACCCCAGGCCCTGGAAGAATCTGCGCTCCTGGACTCCGTATGCCCGAGGAAGCACGACATTAAATAGCAAATTAAAACCAGCATGACATATCATGAGAGAGACTGAAGTTGAAAGAGAAAGCTTCCTATCTTAGCACCTCTAACAGCACTTTTTGCTGCATTTGAACATTTACATTTTGCAGTGGGCTCCACAAATTACCTAGCCGGTCTTGGCCGTCGTTGTTCTGATGTGCAGCCCCCTCCACCGTAGGGTGTTTATCACGGGCCATCCTGACCCACGAGGCTTCTTCGATTCTTCCTGAACTCCCATGTACCATTCTCAGCACCCTCGTTTCCTATCCTGTTTACCTCTCAATCCATCCTTCTAGACTAGCCCCACCTTCCAAATTGCCCTCTGTACCATGTGAAACTGTTTAACACTCTTTCAGTTTCCATTTTCCATCTTCCAGATCGAGTTCCTGGAATGTTAACTTTTCATAACCAAATGACCTTCTAACATGTTTTGTGAAACAAACATACAAACAAAAAAATAGGTTTCCCTCTGAAAGAACTTCTACTACCGGTTTTTTAAATAGCAGGGGTTTCCCCCTTCCCATTGAGTATATGTATAAATAACCAATTATTTTTCAGTAATACTTATGAACAAGTCATGTTCCCTAGAACATTAGTCCCACAGAAGTGCCCATTAAAAGAGAGAGAGAGAGAAAAAGAAAAAGAGCCCATAGCCGGTAAGTTTGGGAAACACCAAATACTCTGTTTCCCTCCTCCCCAAATCTTTATTGTAGATTTCCATGTCACATTAGCTTATTAATGAGTCTGGTCTGATTTTATTTAAAATAGCATTTCCCAATCTATATATCAACAGAACCCGTTTTTCAGGGAGCAGCTCTTAACTGCCCACTTTGCAAGCATCGCCTTAGAGCAGACAAATCTTTTCTATAAAGGACCATAAGCAACTATTCCAGGCTTTGAGGGCCATATGGTCCCTGTGCAACCACTCGCCTTGATCTTGTAGTTCGAAAGCAGCCATAGACAACACAAAAATGAATGGGCGTGGCTGTGTGCCCATAAAACTTCATTTACGAGCACTGAAATGTAAACTTCTTATCATTTTCACATGTTATAAGATTTTCTTTAAAAAAAAAAATTTTCTTTTAGCCATTTAGAAACCATTCTGAGCTCAAGGGCCAAACAAAAACAGGCAGTGGAGCAGTCCCTGGCTAGCAGGCAGTGGCTTGCCAATCCCCGACTCGGAAGATGACCAAGAAAAAAAGTTACTTGTAACAAGTTGGAGACAGTTTCTCTACCTTAACAGTTATCAATTCTGAATTTTTCCTAATTGATCATTTTATATTTGGGCTATTTTTTTAAAAGGCATTATAACTTCTTGTGGTTCAGATGGTTTCAGCTCCTGATACTACAGCCCTTGGTGGCAAATAATTATCTCATATCTGCTTCTATTCTCAGCACACACCCTCGTGGCTCAAGCAGATTAGTGCTCGGGGACGCCTGCCTCCTGCCTTTTATATTCCATCTCCATACTGGTATCATGCTGTTATTCATCAGGAACAGAGTATGGGCACAGCAGTTCTAGTCATGTTCTTTGCACTCTTCCCATTTGTACATTTTTAAGATAGATATCCTCCCCTAGAGCCTAACACCAGGGCCAAGGAACTGAACCATAAAGCAGACATTCACATGCTTTATAGCGTAACTCACTCATTCCCAAGCTTTTCATAATTATATCCACAGATACATGTTCTTGACTTCGTGACATGTCCCATTCTCCTCTTAGGAACACAGGGGTGCATCTGTTTTTTTGAACTAAAGTGAATTAAAATTAAGTTTTCTGAGACATATATAATTAAGATTAGCCCGAAGATAGCTGGAAATATCCTCAAAATTGCAAAAACTCAGTTTGAAATCACGTTGCATGACATACACTTTAAAGTCCTAAGTATGCTTATGCTTTGTAGCTCTTTTTAAATTCCCTTAGAGTGTGTATGTGGTGGGAATAGAACCAAACAAAGGGGAAATTATAGGGCAGCATCTGTGGGTAATGATGAAAAGGGAAGATGCATGTGATCACTTTAGTGTTCATGTGACTACTTATCTCTATCTAGTTTAGAAGCAAATAGAAATTGCATGACTTGCCCTGGCTGGTGTGGCTCAGTGGATTGAACACCGGCCTGTGAACTAAAGTGTCACTGGTTCAATTTCCAGTCTGGAGCACATGCCTGGGTTGCAGGCTGGGCACCCAGTAGGGGGCGCATGAGAGGCAACCACACATTGATGTTTCTCTCCCTTTCTTTCTCCCTCCCTTCACCTCTGTCTAAAAATAAATAAATAAAATTAAAAAAGAAAGAAATTGCATGACAGGAAGTTACCTATAAGTTTGAGAACCTCCATCAATTCCTGGAGGACAAGGAACAAAGCCTTCTGTTCCAAATGAAGGATGTTGATGAAACCGTTTTAACAAACCAACATGAAAATGTGAATATAGTCTTAAATGAGAGCGAGGTCTCTCCTCAACCAGCCACACTTGGTCAATAGAATCTTAAAGGTGGATATGCTGGGGGACTGAGAATCAGGATGGTGGCAGTGGGTGGGTGGGTGGCTAGTGACACTCCTCTCTAGGCAACTCTAAGTATGTGGTTTGGCTGATCTATGGGAAGATATATGGGGGCAGCCATCAAAACAATACTCCAGGAGGGAAGCCCTCAGTATTGTTCATGCCCAAAAGCTCCCCAAAGACCTCCAACCTCACTCTAAGGAAAGGAAAGTTGATTGCCTGGCTCCTTGATTGCTTTTGACATAGCGCTCTTACAATAATTGTACTGCAGCACAGCCAGCACCACTGGCTGGGGCACTGGGTGGCCAGTCAGAAGACATAGACTTTTGCTCTGGCACTGCCATTGACTTGCTGGAAATTTCCCTCTCCAAGTTCTACTTCAGCCATCATCACGACCAGATGCTTATTAGCACACCAAGGCCTTGTGCTTTAGTGGTTGAGAACATGGGCCCTGGTACCGAAGTCTGCATTCAAACCCTGTCTTTCACCTGCAAGCTGGGAGACCTTCTTATGTTACTTAGTATCCATCTCTGTGTTTGGTTCCCTCTTCTAGAAGCACTTCACAAATACTTGTTATTCTTGTGAATATTAAGAAATATCCAAATCTCTTCCTAGCTCTACCTAAAGGGGTGAAGAGGGAGCCAGGTCCAGCGCAGGTGACAATGAAGATCTAGGAATTTGGGGGATGACAGCAGAGAACACTGATGCAATGAGACACTGACAAGAAGGAGGAGACCAAGTGCTTCCTGAGAGCTGATGATGTTCCTTTGCATGTGGTATTTCATGCACATAAAAACTGTTTTTATAGGCTGTTATTTTGATTCTTACTAGCTCTGTTTTGCAGATGAGTAAACCAAGACTTAAAGAGATCAGGCAAACTGTTCATGACCCAGAGCTAGCAAAGGGTAGAGCCAATATCCCAACTCAGGTTCCTTGGCTCTAAAGTGTATTCACTTAAATACTGTGCAAGCTCAGGATCAACATGCCTGGAAATGGGAAACTGGTGCTTAGTGAGGACAGAGTTTCTCTGGGGTGGTGGAAAAGTGCTGGAAATGGTGGTGATGGTTACACAACACTGTGCCACTAAATTGTAGGCTTATAATGGCAAATTATACACTCTGTACATTTTACACACACATTTATACAGCAAGTGCCAAGAGAACGGTTGAGAGGGCCCTTCAGCTCCCTGGGAGCAAAGGCAGGTATGGAAGTCAGGGACAAACCTAAGAGTCAGCAATTGAGACAAATTACAACGCATTTTTGCCCCTCCCTTGCACAGAAGATAGTTTGTAAAACTACAGAGCAATAATAAACATCAGTTTATTGCTTGAAGAAAGTATTTTGCACCCTTGGAAGCCCACAGGCTCAAACACACCACTCTAGGAACCAATTCTAGGGCTTCGTAGAGAAAGCATATTTAAAAACTGGAGATCTACCAAGGGGGAGAAACCCCACCTTTTAAATTAAGAAATCCTTAATCAATACAGTAAGGGCTGTGTCTGTGGAACAGTATTTCTTTCTTCCATAATTATGACTTAAAATTCAAAATGGCCTTACTGAGTGATGAATAAAGTTAAATAAATGTGTGAAAGAGCCAGAAAAATAGAACAGACAACACCTCTGTAAGTCCCACAGGAGAGATTTATGATAAGCAGGTTGTTTCCAGTCGTAAAACAGCCCTATAAAACGAAGGCGCTGGGTGAATGCAGGTCTGCTTGGTCGAGGAGGCTGAGGATTATCTAGGAAAAGTCAGAAAGTCTCATGTAGGATGGGGCGAGAGCTGGCATTCAAAAAGCACATGAGCTCTCCTTGTTTTCTTAAACAGGTACATGAAGGGAGATGGGCCGAGGGGAGAGGACCGTGGTGTCGTCTCCATGTCTTGCTTTTGCTTCCCATCAAGAGAGTGAAATGGTCTGAAGATGACGAATTAGCCCAGCAGGCCCAGACATGATTAACAGCATTCCCTCTGCCCCTGTTCCATGCAGACATTTGGCCAGGTCCCCTAGAAACTGAGAATGACCGTGTTTCCATAGGGGTGGTGGCTCCAATCCAATGCGCTGGTCATTAGCAATTACTGGAGGCCTGGGAGCTGATACGAAGTTGGGTTACAGAATTCTTTGTAGACTGGTGTCCATGTGGCATTGGACTCTGTCCCAGTGCCTCCCTACTGGCTTCTTCCCTGGTGGATGGAGCACATGGACTTGGAGAAGACTGTGTCTTCATAGAAGAGGAATGTCCTGGAAGGGGAGCTATTTATTCCTAGAAGTACTGACCTTACCCCTGGGTAACAGGCACTCCTGCCCTGGGTCCCACACTCTAAAAGTCCCTTTTCTGGCCCTCCACTAGGCGCTGCCCTGTCTCAGGCCAAAGTAATGTACTCACTGCACACCCAGGTCCCAGCCCCCTGTTCTAGACAACATTCCCAGCACTTCTTGCTCAAACAGCCCTGAGCCCACTTCCAGGGCCTGCACTGTCTCCTTCTCCAGGTATAAGCAGATGTTCCCAAAACCAAGGGGTAGCCAAGGGGCGACACATGGGTGGAGGTTGGATGTGCGGGCTGGGGTGCCTCCACTGCTGTGCACAGGCCCCTCACCACGCAGAGTAGAGCCAGGATGGGAGAGAAGGGGGGGGGGGGGCGCTGCGCAGGCATTCCCTGGCTGCTGTGCCCCTGTGCAGGACCCTGACAAGTCCAAGAATTCTCCATCTGAACCTGACCTCCAAAGTTGTTATGAAAATATACTTGTCAAGGTAGGAGGACACAACATATTTCATTAAGCATTTTGCTGGCTTGATATGTAACTTTTAAAAACACAGGCCTCCATTTCTTCTCTTGCCCCAGGCCCTGCCCATGTGAGGGCTGGGCCAGTTCCCAGGTTGCAGCCCTCTCCTCCACGTGAGCTCTTTGTGAGCTCATCTCTCTCTTACACCTAATGAGTAAATCAGCTCATCTTTGATTAGCAAAAACCTGTGTCTATTTCTAGGGGTGAAAACTTAAAGCCAAACCATTAGTCCCCAAGTTAACTGAACTGGTTCAGAGAGCCCACCTCTTCTCCGGGAGGAGTAAACAACTCAATCACAGGGTGCACTCAAAGGCAATGGAAAGTCCTGCTCTCTCTCGGGGGGGTCGTTGCTGATCTAGAGACAGAGGTAGGAGGCCAGGCTTCTCCCTGTAGCTGGGAAGGAGCCCAGGCTTTTTTTTTTTTAAGCTTGAAAGGAAGATACATGTGGAAACCACCTGTTGGCTGGGAGCTCCAAGCATTTTCCTCTTTCTGTCCCTGGAAAACTTGCTGACCACCCTGGAGGAGACAAGAGGTAAATTGCTCAGAATAACAAGCCCGCTGAGGGAATCTAAATGGGCATCAGCCGTGTCTCTTCTGGAAGGGAGAAGGGATGAAAGGGCTGACAAGCCCAGGGGTTCTGGAGCCAGGTTTGCTGCCGTGAGGGCGCAGAGAGGGTGCCAGGCAGGACTTCCTCTCGCAGTCCTCGTCATCCTAAAGTGTCTCAAAACTCTTCAGGAAAACACTAGCTAAGGTTGTTAACATTCATGGTGGAGAAGGAAGGTTGAAGGGAATCTGGCCAGGGAGGAGGGAGGCAGAGCATAGCCAGTGGCCTCAGGATGGCAGTAAAGCTTAAGTCTGAGAAACGTTCTCCTGCCTACTCAGCCCAGTGTTGGGGAGAGGGGCCGGAACTCCGGGAGTGGGAGTGGGCACTTGCCTGACCCTAAGAGGGAGCACCTCCTTAAACTCAGTGCCTGAGGCACCTCCCTAGTCCACCCTCATCCTGGCCCAACTGGTCCAGCAGGTACTTCTGAGGGTCCTATGACTACATCCTCACTGGCAACTGAGTCACACCTGGGTTTCCCAAGATTTCTCTGTCTTTAGAGGAAAAGGCAGGCCAGTTAGAAGTGTTTCTCAACCAGCCAATGGTTCACTCTGAGCCTGCAGCAGGCCTGGCTCCCTTTCTCTGGGAGAGTTGGGGAGGGCCCCCAGCCAGCTGGGACTGAAAGCCACTTGGCCAAACAGACCTCATCCCCTCCCTCAGGTGCCCTCCCATGCATGTCAACAACCTTAGCTAGTGTTTTCCTGAAGAGTTTTGAGACACTTTAGGATGACAAGGACTGAGAAGAAGTCCTGCCCGGCACCCTCCCTCGTTCCTTCTCTCCTCAGACAATGAGATTTTGGACCCAGAAACTGCCAGTGCTTACCTCCAAGTAGCAGGTAACCTGAGCAGAGTAAACACAGGCTGAAACCGCCTGTGCCTCCCAACCTAGAGAGGCTCTCCTACTCCTCCTGCGTGCCGGGCCCTGAGATCTCACCAGGCAGATGCTCCTGTCACGTGGAGGTGGCTATGGGGGACTCAGCATGGTCAAAGGCTCTGCGCATAGGAAAGAGTGGTTTTAACTGAAACCTGATGACATCTGGACCATAGAGCTCTACCAAAGTCACCATCAGACTCCCACCGACCTCTGCACTGCCGTCTTAAAAGACAGGCCCAGGAAGATTTGAATGTCTTAGCTACAAAGGGAGTCAAGAGTCCCTGTAGAACATGGAGGATTTGACCCCTACTTTCACCTTTTCAGCCAGTTACTGAGAAAAATCTTTCCTTTTTTTCGGGTTGTCCTCAAAATGGGCCCTGAAAACACTCTGCCCCCCATAGGAATCCCCTTCTGAGACTCTCTCTTCCTAGGAAACTCAGGGCGCGGGCACAAGCATCCAGGAGCTGCGCCTTCAGCAGTCTGTGCCGATGCCGGGAGGACACCAGGCTTCTGTGGGCTACGGGACTATCGGTGTGGTTGACAAAAGGGCAGAAATGAAAGGAACAGATATCCTTACGCATGTGCCTGATCCTAGAAGTAGTCAAGCAACACTTGGCTACTACATAAAAATCACCCTCAAGCCCAGTACAAGTTGAATTACCCCCAGAAACTATTATAAATGGTAATTATTTTAACCAAAGAAGTTTAAATTGCTTATACTTTGAATTGGGCTTTACAGCTATGTCTATGTTGAGTTGGACACAGGCACAATTGGTTTTTAAAAATAATTTATTAAGGTGATAGTGACACAGTTGTTTTTTTAATCTCTTTTTAAATTTTTTTTTGTTTGTTTATTTTTAGAGAGAGGGGAAGAGAGGAAGGGAGAGCACCCATGTGTGAAGGAATCATTGATTGGCTGCCACACACCCCAACCAGGGACCTGGCCTGCAACCCAGGCACGTGCCCTGACAAGGAACTGAACTGGCGACCTTTCAGTTCACAGGATGATGCTCAACCCACCAAGCCACACCAGTTGGGGCTGTTCTTTAATTCTTTAAACCACTTAGTTAAGAGAAGAACTTGAAAGAATATCTTCAAGCTTTTTCACCTGCTTACAGACAAAGCTACTCCCAGGCTTACTCAATGTGTACCCTGCAGGCAAGATTTTACCACCTCACTTAGTAAATGAGGATGACCTTCCTTAATACTATAAATGTACTAATTCAACTGTATGAATGGAATGCTTACTATGTGGTTATTATCATGTTGCAAGGCAAATTTTTACAAGACCCTTCCTTGTGTGTTGGGACTCATTTGAGTGAATCATCAAGAATGCTTCTAAAGTGGACAGAGCCAAAGACCTAAGTAGGAAGTACTTAAAGGTGTCCATCAGTATTACCTGGCAGCTCTAATGTGAACTAGGTGTGCCCTTACACTAACTTGTATTAACAGGGGTGTCCAACCCGCAACCCTCAGGTCACATGCCACCCAGGAATGCAGCCCAACACAAAATCGTACATTTACTTTAAAGCCTTTTTTTTTTCCTCATCCGTTTTCATTAGTGTTTGTATATTTAATGTGTGGCCCAAGACAAGTCTTCTTCCAGTGTGGCCAAGAAACATCATAAGTTTGGACACCACTGTCAGGAAGAAAATGAGAGGCTTCTAGAGGTTCTAGAGAGTTGAGTTTTAATGGAGTTGGAGTTTGTCCTTATATGGAGCAGGGTATATTCATTGGGCCAGCTTCCCAGGACCAGGAAACAAGATGGCACCCAGACACCACATAGCTAAGAGGCAGGCGGGAGAACTGGGAGGGTGGGGAGCCACACCCGATACCCGCACAGTTGTGCCAGGTCTTTAAGAAGAGTGAGGAAACAGTGCGATGAACAGAGCTTAGATATTTTCACAGAATTTTTAAAAATAAAAAATCTAGACATGGGCAGCTTAATTTTTATGTTAATTGTCAGGCATTATTCTCTTCATATATTCTCTTGGTTTTTCACAGATAAGCTTCGTTCATGTTAACTTCTTCAGCTCTGTTAAAGGAGTTTTACTCATGCTTTCCCTGGAGTGAATAGGGGTGCATTTTCCCCCTAGGCTCCTGGACAGTGGGGAAAGAAGAATCAAAATGGAAAGAGGTTAAAGGAAAGGCAAAAACTCAGGGGAAAATATACTTATTCTGTCAGCTAAGCATCAACCTGGCTCAACCCTCTGAGCCAAGGGTTCAGTCTGGCTCAACTGTCAGAAAATAGCCTTTCCTTTGCCTCCCAAGATTCTCCCTTCTTCAAAATCCAACTCATGGCAGGACCTTCCGGCCACGCCCCATTTGTCTGGTCTCTCTGCCCTACCCAGTCCTGGTCCTTCTTTCTTTCTTCTCATGTCCTCAAACACTGTCTTTTTTAAGGCTGCAGTTTACTCATAAGTGTGTGTTGCTTCCATGTTGTTTTTATAAGTATTTTGTAACACAGCAATAATGCTTACATTGTTCTATTCATTTGGAAGTTCTTTAAAAGTGAACAGCTTCTATCTCCTTTGTGGCAATATCGTTCTTTATAGCAAAAGGATTCAACCCAGGTTTCTGTCACATTTCTATTAAAAGGTTATCAAAAGTAAAATATTTTTATTGTGTTTTTTCAAGTGTAGACTTCTTAAAAGTCTAGGCAGTACAGAAAATAAGAAAATTCATAATTTCATCCCAAAGAGATAATATCCATTAACAGTTTGGAATACATACTTCGCCACACTTTGGTCTATGCATGAACATGAATGAACAAGAAAGGGATCTTACTTCATATTACATTTCACATCTTCTTTTATTTTTATGTTGCTGCACAGACCTAATTTATTTCTCTGAATAGGAATATAATATTCCAAGGCATAGATATTTCATAAAGTTATTTGTTTATTCCAAATGGACTTTTAGGTTATGAAAAAGCTGTCAAGGATGACTCCCTCATTTCAAGCTGGAGTTTCTGGGTAGATGGTGGTAATACCAATCAATATAGAGAATACCTGAGAAGTAGCAGGCCTTGGGCAGATAAACTGTTTCTTTTCTCTGATTATTTTTTCTTTACGATAATATAACCATTGAAATCAGGAAGCAGCATCTCATTGTCATACCCCATTCCACTTTCACTAATTTTCCCAATATCATTCTTTATTAAAGCAAAAGGATTCAATCCAGGGCCATGCAAAGCATTTAGTTGTCATGTCTCTTTAATTTGCTTCAATCTGAAATAACTCCCCAGTCATTCCTGATCTTTAAAAGCCATGAAATCTTGAAGATTCCAGTCCAGGTGCTTTCTAGAAAGTGACTTATTTGGGGTTTGTCTGATGTTTTCTCATGATTAGATTTAGGTTATGCATTTGTGTCAGCGTTATCGCAGAAGAGACGCTGGATGCGTCTCACTGTATTCTACCAAGAAATGCTCACTGTTGATGTCCCACCGTTTGTAATGTTAACTTTAATCACTTGATTAGGAGGCGTCCATCAGGCTTCTGCGCTGTGTAAAGTTTCCCCAAAGTTTCCCTTCTTCCTTTGTGATCATCAAGTATTGGGAGGTACTTTGAAGCTATGCAAATATTCATTCCTCATTCAACATTCATTCGCTATGTCTAGTATCCTTTGATGGTTCTTAACTGAATTATTATTATTTTGGTTGCCAAAGTGACTTTATAATTCCATCATTATTTTAAATTCATTAGTTGATTTTCCATGGTAAGGAAAAGCTTTTTCCTCTCCCCATTTATTATTCATTTATTTATTTCTGCATAGATTCATCGACTCCCATTTTATCAAATGGGTTATAATCTGTAACTAGCCTTATTCATGTTGATGCTCAAATTGTACTGGATTTGGCAAGCAGGAGCCCCTTCAAACTGGTTTCTATGTGCCCTGACCAGGAATCGAACCAGCGATCTTTCACTTTGCGGGACAACACCCAACCAACTGAGCCATACCAGTCAGGGCACAATTACCTTCAATTTTAATTCCAACATCATGGAATCCATTAATTCTAGTAATCTTCTTCTCCATATCATAATGTCTCTCTCTCTGATTAGGAGACACCTGTATTTCATTATTCTCAAAATATTTATTTGATTAGGGGCCTTGTGTGTAACAAATCTTCTCTTCCTACCATCACACCCTTGCACAGATGCCCTTATGGTCTCACCTGCTTTGGGCCCACCCTCACCCCCTACACTGTCACAGAGGACCCCCTCACTCAACTCAGACCCTGACAACCCTATCAGGCCATCACCACCCTGCATTCATAGGTGCTGCCTCGCCCCACTTGGGTTCGTGTATCTGTGACAGGCAACCCAACCCCCACTCATGCATACTTTGGCCCATGCTAACAGTTTTATACTAACTTTTTCAGAAAGAAGGGAAAGAGGGAGAGAGAAAAAAATTTTCCTGACTAATTTTTAATTTTAAAAAATGTATGTACAGCCCTGGCTGGTGTGGCTCAGTGGATTGAGTGCTGGCCTGCGAACCAGGGGGTCACTGGTTGATTCCCAGTCAGGACACAGGCCTGGGTTTCAGGCCAGGGCCCCAGTAGGGGGCACATGAGAGGCAACCACATGTTGATGTTTCTCTCTCCCTGCCCCCTCTCTAAAAAGTAAATTAAAAAAATATTTTAAAAAAATGTTGTACATATCACTAAAGATGAAGGAAGTCTGAGAACATTTTTCTAGAATAAAGGAGACTACAGAGACAAGACAGTGAAATGCAGTGTGGAATCCTGGACCAGAAAAAGGCCGTTATTGGGAGAGTGGGGAATCTTGAGGATGATCTATGAATTAATTAACATTAATACCAATATCATAATTAAAATTAATATCAATATAAATATCCTGGGGTTTACCATTGTATTATGATTATGTAAAATGTTAACATTAGCGGAATCTGAGAGAAAGGTTGCATCGTGTTGCATTACAATCCTGTGCTATGCATTGTGTTATAACCTGCTTCACTGCGTCACTTTTCACTGTGGACAGCATCCCATTGTTTATCAGTACATAAAAATCTCTCTCATCTCCCATGTCAGTACATCCTGCTGTAAAGGATAGAGTGGGCTTTCCATAAATGTTGGTGACCTTCTCCACTTGCCATGGGTCAATTGGCTAGAGAGGGTCGGCCTGACCGACAAGAAGAACAGACTTATTCCAGCAGCTGTCAGCGTCCAGAGGACACTGTGTTCTTTGGACCTGTTACCAAACCAGCCAGGTCAGTTTCGCCTCCTATTTCAAAGCAAATTTCCTCTCATTCTCCTTCAATTGCCACAGCGTTTGGCCTGTAATTGTGCCATATAGGTGCAGAGAAGAGGGAAGTTTCACCTAGAAGATCTTCCAATAAACACAGAACAATTGTTTGTACTTTATCTTTCCTATTTCTTTATTTTAATCAATGTGCTTAGAGCTCAAACAATTCAACTGATCCTTGAGAGACATGTTCAAGGTCTCACAAGCCACTGGCAGTGACAGGAAGGAAGAGGGTGAGACAGCTGCATTGTCTTCAGCCAGCAGACAGGCTGCATCGGGCACTGCCATCCCCAGCACAACCAGAAGGGAATGGCAGGAGCTCGGGGCTCAGCACTGGCTGTTGAAGAGAGGGCTGGAGTTTTGGAAAGTTATATGACAGCTTCAGCCACATTTTCTACACTTGCCCTTAGAAAGAACATCTGATTGCTCCAGGCACCTGTGTACTTCACAGCCTCAGGGAAACAGCATCTGGAACTGCTGCCCTTCATTACCCTGAAAGCCCTCGAACTCTCCTGTCTCTGTCAAGTGCATGGCAACTTCAGGCTGTGCTGACTACATAAGGGTCTCAATTCACATAAGAAATTCACAAGCCAGGGCTCTCCAACTCACTATTCTACCAACTGGAGTAGGCATGGAGCTTATGTAATTTGATAGAGATAGCAGTTCACTAGGCTGGGCTTGATTCAAAGGAGTAGCTTGGTGTCATGTGACTAGGTCATTTCCAAGGTTCTTTTCCATTCTAAAGGTCTCTGTTATGTTCCTAATCAAGGCATCAGTGCCCTGGTGAAAAGCACACATTTCGACATCAAAGAGACTTGGGTTCAGGTTCTGGTTCTGCCCCCTACCAGCTAAGTAATGTCGGGCAAGTTACTTGTCCTTGCTCAACTTCAGCTTCTCCATCTTCACCGGGCTCCTGGGAGGGGTCTGTAACCTGATGCAGGGCTTAGCATGGCCCTGGCCCTGGCACAGCAAAGATGCTGGGCGCCATGGCTACTGGTGTCACTCTGG
Organism: Anoura caudifer; assembly: GCA_004027475.1. NCBI lineage: Eukaryota > Metazoa > Chordata > Mammalia > Chiroptera > Phyllostomidae > Anoura > Anoura caudifer. The sequence goes on from PVKU01006232.1 coordinate 18,656, forward strand.
TTAAGAAATTTACCTTTCTGGGAAAACAGACAGAATGTTTTTCTAGAGACAAGGATCCTGCCTTCTAAAATTGTTACTGAACAGAATAAAGGAGGATGTGACACTCTGAAGAGGAGGATTGGTCAAACAGTTTTTATTTTTTTACTTTAAAAGTTTAGAGTGGCAACAACCATAAGGAACAGTCCTAGGAGGTGATTATAGAAGAAAAGTGAGACGGGAGATTAAATGATTGCTCAAGATCACAAAGCTTATTAATCTGTCAGTCTGTCCCTAAGCACTACTTCCTCCTGTGTCTCCATCAAGTGTCCCACTTGAGGCACCACATTGCCTAACTCTAACTGTGCTCTGAAAGACGCTGGTGTGAGGAGTGTCGTTTAACAACCCTTGTTCATTCAGTCCTTAAAACACCCTGTGTGTAAGAATTCCTGTTTTATGGGAGGAGAAACTAAGGCACAGAGAAGTTAATCACCTTGCCCAAGGTTACTCAGCCAGTAAGTGGCATCGTCAGAATTCCAGCAGCAATTTAATTCAGTGAGTCCTGGAAGTCAGAACGTGTGGGCTCTGGGGTCTCTGAGCTCTAAATCACTGCTCTGAGGATCTTGGGACTCCAAGGCACTCTGAGGGACCCAACACTTGAAGTGCAAGATGATCCCCCCAAAACTCTGTGTCTTATGCTTCCATATGGTGGTGGGGATGGACTCACATCAAAACCAGAGCTGGAGAGGAAGAACCAGATCCATCTCTTGGCAGCAGACTGACCCTCCCAAACTGGGAGAGAGTGCTCATTCCACTGGACTTGCTCGCGTTCAATTAGATCAGCAAGAGGCTTTCTTCCTTGAAAATTCTCCAAAGACATGATATGTGACTTAATAGCATAATTTGGGGACAGCCAGTAAGGCTGAGAGCTGACAGCTGAGTCTGGTGGGGAGGCCCTGTGAATTCAGACTGAAAGAGCAGTGGCGGAAAGGCTCAGGGCTACCTGGAAGGAAGCTTGATTCCTGTTCAGTGTTGGCCTGGTTTTTATGTGCAAGGAAAAGCAGAAAGTACAACCTGAAGAGTGTTAATAACTGGGAATTATTAGTGGGTACAAGGTCAGCATAGGAGAGCAGTTATGAGGGTACAGTGTCTGGAATCCAACACATGTGTATTTTATTCCCTGATAGATCTCTTATGATCTAGGTTGCCTTTGGCATGTGATTTACCCTCTCTGGGCCTCCTGTCCTCACCCATGATTGAGGTGGGGCAATAAGAAGGGTCATTGTGATGATCCTTGTAAAACAAGAAGCCCAGTGCCTAGGGCAGTGTAAGTGCTCACTAAATGTCTGCCACTATTAACTGATTCTACATAAACACTATTGTTGCAGCATTGTTTCCAAGATTAGGTAAACATTCTCAGCTGAATTCTGAGGTCTCTGTTGGCCCGTTGGGCAAACCAAATTGTCTCTAAGTTGCCCTTCCCAATCCTGGGAAAATTGCCTTCCACCTGCCTGTGTAAGTGACATGTAGCAATTTTTATTTTCTGAAATATTGTCTCATCACTCATACATTAGTGGTGGAGATGCAAAAATGGCACAGCCACTTTGGAAAACCAGTTTGGCAGTTTCTAATAAAGTTAAACACACGCCTACCATATCTGAGGTATTTATTCAAAAGAATTGAAAACTTACATTCACACAAAAACCTGTATTCAAGTGTTTAGAGCAGCTGTATTTGTAATTGTCAAAAACTGGAACCAACCCAAACGTCCTTCAAATAGTGAATGGATAAATGATTAGCAAATCCATCAGAGGAATACCACCTAGCAATAAAAAGAAAAAAAATATCTAGTGATACATATGTAGCAACTTAGACAAATCTTAAATACAAAGAGAAAGAAGCCAGACCCAAGAGGCTACATGCTGTATGCTGCCGCTTCTGTGACATTCTGGGACAGGTTAAATTACAGATATAGAAAAGAGGTCAGGGGTGATTTTCAGGGCATGGGAATGGTGGGAAGTGTACTAGAAAAGGGGCACAGGAGAATTTTAGGGGGTGAGAGAACTGTTCTATAACTTGATTGCGGTTATAGGTTGCAAGACTGTACGTGTCTATCAAAGCTGGCAGAAATGTGCACTTCAATATAAAGAGTGAATTTTATTTTATGTAAATCATACATCAATTAAAAAGAAAACCAAAACAAAATATTGGTGTGTACATAATCACATTGTATGCCCCTGTCTCTATCACCTGGGGCAAATCCTCTCATTTTTGCCATGGGAAGGTGAGACATTAGAGGAAGTGGTACTCCGGTGGAATCAGAACCACTGCCCAGCCCCCCCCTGCACTCCTAACCTGGAGCTGTTTCTACCCTGGAGCTATCCCTCACTAGTCTGGTGATGCACTCCGCTCCAAGACCGCAGACACTTCAGTCAGTCTGTCTCCCACCTTCCTCTCCCCACGCATGCTGAATGTTTGAAGCCACCAGTTTAAATAACACCAAGAGTTCATCAATTGATTTGTTGATGAAAAGTTTAGTGATGGGTATCTGAATTCCACAAGCTTCTAAGAGCCATATTCCTTCCAAGGTCTTTAGCTTTGTCATGGGGAGGAGACAAAGGACACCTCTTTGGGGAAACCACGTGCCCTGGCACATGTTCCTGTAATATAAAAGGAAGTTGGGGGTTGTAGGCGAAATATTCTTGCTATGGTAAGCAAGAAACTGGATCAAAACTGCAAAATCTGTCACACTTCCCAGCAGTGACTTCAAAACTGCCCTTGGAACATGTTTTGCTTTTTGGAGAGCATCATGATGAGGACTGATTGAGTTATTATTGCTTCAGATAAAAGGTATTGTCCCATTCAGCCTCAAACATCTCCATTAAAGATCCGTGGTTTTTGTTTGTTTGCTGTTTGTAAATTGGGCTTTAACTACATGATGGTACGTTTGCACAATCTTATTCCATTATATTGAAATTTCCATCATATTGAAATTTCACCAACAAAATGTAAAATCTATTGTATATCTCTAACAGTAGTAAAAGTAATCAGTGAAACAACTTCCATCAACAAATTTCAAACATCTGTAAGGAAACTAACCCTACTGCTAATGAACAAAACATCCTCTGCTGGCTCTTCCTTACAAAAGCTATGAACGAATGCCTTTGGTTTTCTGACAAAGCAGACAAATTAGTTCAAGGACTACACGCAAGGTACAGGCTAAATACAAATTGGCACTTGACATAATCCCCTCCCCTCCACCGTGACCCCTAAGTCCTCAAAATTGTTGAAACCCATTTTGAGGAGAATTCAGAGCTGGGCGTTATTAGCAGGGACAGTCCTGCCAAGCACACTGTGTAGAGCTGGACCAAACAAACAGCCTCTTTGTTCTTCATCAACCCTTGGATGTTTGTGTCTGGTAGGGAAGCGCTACTTAGCCCCTGGCAAAAGGAAAACCATCTTTATGATGTTTTTTCCTGGTACTTCTAGGATTGAATTCACATTTATCAACGTGGTCCAAAGTATGATAAGATTGATATAAACAATTGCAAGGTTCAATACCATGGTATTTATTGTGTACCGACTACACACCAGCTACTGTACTGGGTGCCGGAGACTAGGAGAAAAATGGATACAGCCCTGACCTCATAAAGTTTCTGTTCTAGTGGGGTGATTGTCCATAAATAAACAAACAAACACTAAGGTAAAACAGACGCTGATTCGCTTAGTCCATTTGTGCTGCTATAACAAAATGCCACACAGTGGGTGGTTTATAGCAACAGAAATCTATTATTCACAGTTTTGGAGGCTGGAATTTCAAAGGACTGGCCAGTCCACTCTTCAGAGAGGAAAAATAGGGGAGGGGTACTCTGCCATCTCTGCCCCACGCCTCTATTCCCTTTGGAGGAAGAGTGACTCATCAGCTTGGCAAATTTGAAAGGTAAAACTCGTTGCCTGTGGCTCAGCGCATTCTCCCTAATCCAGCCTTGGAGAATCCAGGAGGACTTCTTGGAGGATGAGATGATGACTATGCTGAAAAGGATAACAAGAAAGGGGAGGCAAGTGGGAGTAGTTTGAGGGAGATATCACTCAGGGCAGAGGGAGCAGCATGTGGAAATGGTGAAGGCAAAAGGAAACATATTCTTTTAGGTGAAAGGAAAGAAATTCTGCACGGCTAGAGTGTAGAGTCTAGCCATACACTGTACAGTGTGAGAGAGCAGGAGCTAAAAGATAAGATTGGTGCCCTGGCTGGTGTGGCTCAGTGGATTAAGCACCAGCCTGAGGACCGAAGATCAAGGGTTTGGTTCCCAGTCAGGGTGCATGCCTGAGTTGCAGGCCAGGTGCCCAGCTGAGGGTGTGTGAGAGGCAACAGGTTGATGTATCTCTCATGCATAGATGCTTCTCTCCCTCTCTTTCTCCCTCCCTTCCTGTCTCTCTAAAATAAAATATATTTTTAAAAAAGATAAGATGGGCCAAGGAGCCAGATTATGAAGGTTCTTATGTGCTAAATTCTGGAGTCCCTGTTTTATCCTGAGAACACTAAGATGGATGGAAAGGCTTAATCAAGGAAGTAATTTCCTTCCTGATAGATCATTCTGGCTGCAGGGTAGAGAAACAGGCAGGAGGGGTTGCAGTTCCTAGCCTTCCTGAAAATGTGAGAAGAGGTGGAAAGGGTACTTTGCTGTGCCTTAGAGACCTTCCTTTTGGCCCGCCAGATCCAATCACCCTGGGCTCTAGGTAGGACTGTGGTCAGAGGGCCTTCCGTAAAACGTACAGCCCTCGGCTCAGCTCCATAACCACTCATTCTCTCTCCCCTACCAGCCTAGGGATGGGCGCAGAGCGGTGCTGCACAATCCCTTATAGTTTCCTTACGCCCTGTCCACATATTTGTAAACCTCATTGTTATTAAAAACTCCTTGAATGATTCTAATTTGAGTGTGGCAGCTGGTTCCTTTTGGAAACCGTAAGGTTATACCCTCTCCCTGCAAAAAGAAAAAAGCAGGCAAAAGTGACCTGGGAAAAGCATGGAAGTGTCTTCCTGAGGATTGTGGCAAACTTGAGAATTTTGCTGCTTAGGAAAGATAGCAGGCAAAAGTGACCTGGGAAAAGCATGGAAGTGTCTTCCTGAGGATTGTGGCAAACTTGAGAAGTTTGCTGCTTAGGAAAGATAGTGGACCTGTTAATATAGTGGTTGTCTTTTAATAGCCCTACTCTTTTGGTGAGAATGATGCTGCTCATTTAAAAAGGAAAGAAAAAGAAAAATCATTAGAAATTCCTTCTCCCAGAGACACATGCTATTGACATTTTTGCTGTATATCCTCTACCCATTTTTCCAAACATATATACACAAACAATAATGTTCAGTTTTATATGGATGACTCATACTCCAAATGTTATGTCCAACCCACTTTTTCTCGCTCACCCATAAGCAGTTGCCAGTGGGTTAATCCAAGTAGATGTGTCCAGAAATACAGTCTTGGGGTCACCAAAGCCTTGGGAGCAGAGGAGCCCACCAGGCAGAGAAGGAGAAGAGCAAGGGCCACCAGAGTCCCTGGAACTCAAACACTGACCTGGCAAGAAGAACCAGAGGAGGCAGAGAAAGAGTAGCCATGAAGGCAGGAGGAAACAAGGAGAGTCCTTGGCCTTCGAGAAAGAGGCATGGTCAACAGTGCAAAAGGCCACTATCAGACCAAATAAGATAAGGGCTTTGGATTCACCAATAAAGAGGTAGCTGGTGGCCAGGATAAGAGTGATTTTCAGTCAAGTGGTAGAATGGAAACCAAACTGTGAAAGAGCTGAGGAGAAAATGGAGGCAGTCTGCCTGCCCTCCCCACTTACCATCCCCCCTCCTCTCTCATCAGAGCTTCTCCAACACTAATGTGCTGAATCACTGGGCGTATTGTCACTGTACAATGCAGATCTGTTTTAGTAGGTCTGAGGTGGGCGACGAGCTCCCTGGTGATGTGGGTACCACTGGACCAAACTTGAAGAAGCAAGGGGCTAGACTGGGCAGCCCACTGACAAGATCCAGTCTTGATAAGCTCACATAGCACTTTACGAAGACACTCAAGCATGCAGAGATAAAAATGAATTCTTAGGGTCCTAGATTATTATTCACATCAGAAAAAATACTAAAAAGAAAAACTAGAAGAAATTTCCATTCTTGTATTCTAATTCTTTCCTGCATATATGCCTTGCTCATGAAATCCCTCCATTTGAGTTACTTAAAAGTACTTCTTAAGTTTCAAACTTATGAGGATCTTCTAGTTATCTTTTAGGTATTATTTCTACTTGAACTGCATTAGGTCCAAGAACTTGCTCTCTAAGATCACAGTCCTTTGAAATTTATTGGAATTTGCTTTATTGCTCATAACATAATCAATTTGTGTCTATGTTTCATGAGTACTTGAAAGGAACATATCCTACAATTAATTGTTGGGTGAAGTATTTTCTGTCTCTTAAGTCAAATTTATTACCTGAGTTGATAGGTCTTCATGTTCTATCAATTACTAAAAAATAAATAAATAAATGGGCTAAAATCTCCAGGATTTCTACCTGGAAAGCCTTTCCGCCACACCTCTACCTCCTTGTCCAGACCCCCGTTCAACAACTGGGGATTCGTGTTTTCCAAAATTCGACTTGGTCTATGCAGCCATCCTTGCCTTAATGGAGCTGATAGCCTAAGAAAACTTACCTGATCATGAACACCTACCCACTGCACCTCAGACCTGGAAACATTTCTTGCTCCTCTGAGCTCTTACAACATTCACTGCCTGTGTAGCCAATTTAGTACTTAGTCTGTTTTCATTACAGTTATTTGTATTCATAATTTACTTCCTTATCAGGTTCAGACTCTAGGTGGGCAGATTATCTTATTTTTTTATTTAACTCCTTTATTGACAAACCATAAAATCCACTCTTATAAAGTATACAATTCAGTGGAAGACTATCTTATTTACCTTGGATCCTTTGTAGCAGCAGTTCTCCATCTTGGTTGCATATTGGAATCACCTGCCGAGCTTTAAAAAAAATACTGCTGCCTGGTTCTCACCCCCCAGAGGTTTTGACTTAATTGGTTTGGGGTGCAGCCAGGGCACTGAAATTTTTAATAGCCCTGGAGTGATTTTAATTTGCAGCCAAGGTTGCCCTATAGTGCTTGCCACATAACTGGCACCCAATAATTGTTTGTTGTAATCATGCATGAATTAGCCCTAACTTCTAATATTCAGCTAATTAACTCAGCCAAGAGCTACCTTCCCTATCTCCTTTATGGCCCATCAGGTCTTATAATAGAATATTGTACTTATTATGTTTATCTCCCCCACTTAGTATAAAAGATGACAAGACAAAAGCATTTAGAAAAGATGATTTGATTGCTTGTAAAGACATGCAAACTTCAGCAGGATTGGATCACTGACTAAGAAAAACAGCAGAATACAAAGGAAATATAAATGTGACACATTCCCAAATTTCTGTATTCAAAAGTCAGGGATACCATGGTTTTCAATAAGGAATCATTAATTTATAGGAAAAGCTCAAGATTTCATTCATTTTTGAGACCAGATGTAGAAGTAGTTCTGTTACTTTGTTTATGTCAGGGCTGAAAGTGTCCTATTATTTTCTTCCTGTGGGACTCGATGTTCACTCTTAAAATGGTGGCAAGCCAGTCTCATTTTTGTTTCCACAGCTGGGAGCAGCACGAAGGCTGGGACTGTTCCAGTTCTACATATTATGGCATCCCCGTGCTGGCACAGGTTAGGTGTTCAATAAATATTGGTGGAATGGATATGATCACACCTCATGCCACCGCATTTAAATGCGATTTTTAACTGGATAGGGAGCTGCACAAGTTTCCTGTTGCAGATGGAAAAAGGGCTTCTATGGAAAGTAACCGCACAGGGTGATCCGATCATAAATTCCTAATTGGGCAGTTCATGGTGGGTAGTCATGTCCTAGGCATAGAACTTCTTTAGTAAAAGGCTTATCTTGGCCTTAAGCAAGCCCTGTGCATTGTTTTTGTGCATCTGTGGAAAGGTTAACACGTCTTTGAAAAGACCCCTTTCAGACCCCTGCTAAAGCCTAAGGTTAACCAATCCCTGCCTAAGTTACTGCCTCACTTTCTCCCATCCTCGTGTAATCTTGTTTCACATTCTCTTTAATCTCTAATGCATAATTTGAGATTATTCTCTGGAGCTTTTGAGATCTTGCTCCCTGGCGTACGTTGTCAGTTTGGCTCAAGTAAACTCTTAAAAAATTCTCTATAGGTTTGGATATTTCTTACCTGGACACCATTTTGATATTTTTGCAATTCCTAGTTATGGCACTCTGAACTGGACCACTCCTTAAACTGCCTGGGCTACAACAAACTCAGAAGAGGCTTTTACTTCCACATAAACAGTTGCTGGGGGTGGGGGAGGGCGGATGTCTGTGTAAGAAGGAGCCTCATGTGTGGAACAAGGATGATCAGCCTTGATTAATAAATACAAGATTCTCACGTCTGGGAGCTGTCCCTTAGCGAGGCGGGTCATCCTGCCTGTCTTGTAACACCACTTAACACCTGCCATTGACGCCTCCCCACAGCCAGATCTCAAGGGTCCTCTTGTGCACCCGAGCCGCGCCCCCTGATCCGCCACAGCAGGATCCCCCCAGCTGATGATGACGCCCCAGGACGCAATGCAAGGCGACTCAGGGCACTCAAAAGACGAAGTAAAACCTGTCGCGCCAAGGAGAGGCTGCGTTATTTAAGCAGCCGGCTACTCCCCCAGAGCCTCCACCCTGTCCCCTGGGCCCGCCGCCCAGCACTCAAACGGCGCCCGGCTTCAGGAGCCCCAGCTCCCTCCACGTGTCCTCTCTTCCCAGCAGCCTCCACTGCTGCCTCTGGAGGAAACCTGACAACTCGCGGTCTAGGGACTACAACTCCCAGCAGGGGCTGCGGCGCTTCTCTCCGCCCCCGCCCCAGGGGATACGCAGGCGCTCTGGGCTCCGTCAACAAGCTGGGCTAGCGTCGACTGGATACAGTTTCTTATGGGATTCGTAGTTTTTCTGGCGCTAGCTGGCCGGTCAGTGAAAGGAACAAGAACTACAAGTCTCAGCGGCCACAGCGTGAGGAGCCCGGTCACGTGTCAGGGGGCCGACCGGGCGTGCGTGCCGCCGTTTATCCGGTGCTGCAGTGAGGAGGTGGTTCTCGCCCGTGTTGTGAGTGTGTGTGAGTGAGAGAGCGAGTGAGTGAGTGAGTGAGTGTGTGTGTGTGGGACTCGCTTGTTGTTGTCGGTGACTTCCCCCTCCCCTCCACCCTTTCCCCTTCCCTACCGCTGCTGCAGTGGCCGCTCCCTGGGCCGTAGGAAATGAGCGATAACGATGACATCGAGGTGGAGAGCGACGTGAGTCCTGGGGCTTCTTCCTTCTCTTGCGGGTTGTCAGGCGGGGACAGCGGCCCAGACTCTCAGCGGGGCGACGGTGGCAGAGGGCCGGGCAGCCGCCGACTCCTTCCCCCAACCCCGGGGCTGGGACCGCCTCCGTCGCCCTCCTGGCTTGCTCTCCTCCGGGCTCCTAGCTGGAGCGGCCTTCTGAGACCGGAGGTGGGGAGGAGACATGCGGCCTTTGGGATCCCTGCCTCCCCCCATGGAGGAGGGTGCTGCGGCCTCCAGCTCCCACCCTATCCCGCCCAGGATACAGGGGACAGGGACAGGGTGCGCCCAGGATCCCATTGTCCGGATTCTGGGGAAAGGGACGGCGCCTGGGACTTGCCCCTTGGGTCCGTGATCCCCTTCTTCCACTGACCTGCGGATTCTGGGGGTTGAGAATAGACGGAGAGGGGTTGGAGTGCCCTGATGCCCCGAGCTGGGTCCGAGGTCCGGAGATAGTGCTCCTACCCACTCCGGCCTGAGTCGGATCCCGGAAGGAGGGGCTGTGCTCGGGACCCCCCCTCCCTGTCCCGCCGCCTGATCCCGCTGGGGGTATGGGAGTGTGGGGGAAGGAGGGGGGGTCGGGCTGACTCCCCACCCGCCGCTTCCTCCGCCGCCGGCATTTTCTTTCTTATTATTGAATATGAAGTGTAAAAATAACTTCTATATTTTCTATTTTTTTCTCTCTCTTATTCCAGGAAGAGCAACCGAGGTTTCAATCTGCGGTACGTCTCCTACTCTCCATTTCATTTTCATTTCCATTCAGTTCTAGTCCTTTTTGGGGTCAGAGAGAAAAAAGATCATTCTGTTACTTTTAATATTGTAGTAATCTCTCCTATTAACCGCTAAGGTGAAGTGGGGCCTTGTTCTGGGGTTCTAGGTAGGGGGGCGGGTTGCAAATCTTACGATTCTACATTCTCAGGTGATAAGTTCCAGTGACTGGGTGAGTGAGAGGAGCTGTATGCAAAGAAATGAATCATTCTGTAGCTTTCAGATGGGGGAATCCAGCTGTCGCTGTATATTTCGGAAGTGAGAACTATAACATTCTGAAGTAAAGGTATTGTTTCAGGGCAGGGTGGTCAAAAGATTTACTTTGGAGCAAGTAGATTCTAAACTATATCTACGTAGTTGAGTAAAGCTGAAGCCACAGGCAGTCATCACCTTTAACCAAAGTCATGTGACTGCTGTAGACCCATAGAATTTAGTATGCCACGGTCTTCTTCTAATGGACATGTAAAGGAGCCAGAGGTTGAATATGAAAGTGTCACATACAGCTTACTGTGGTCTGCCTATATAGGAGTTGAAGGAGAGGTATAAAGAAAATAGAAAAATTGTTGAAGAAAAATGGCATTGCAGAGATGGTTTTGCTAAAGGGTTATGGTTGAAATCATACAGTGTTGTCAGTAATATCTCAGCATTTTGATATTGATTTTCTCAGTAGATGGTTTTATGGATATAGATGTGAATGTTGATACGGATATAGATATACACTAATTTCATGTTTTTGGAGACTGAGACAGTGCTGTGGGCATTTCATGAATAGCTTAGAGAATGAAAGAGCTAGACAGAATAAATCAGAATCAGAAAGGGAGAGAAATAAATACATCGCTGTCTAATATTTGACAGCTGGGAACATGAATTGTATAGAATGGGGGTCAAAAATTTAGAGGCCTCTGGGGGACACAGGCAATAAGATAGTCAGGAACAAAGTAGAGAGCAGAGGTGAGGACTAGGGCGCTGGAGAACACATGCCTCCTAAAAAGGCAGCCTCTAAACTCCAGTGAGTTGTTACAGGAGAATGAGGGCTTAGTGTTGCCAGATCTTTTTACTTTTAAAGAAACATTAGAAGCCCATTGTGTTATTTTTCTGATTTTTAAAGTGATGTGTGGGACAATCCAGTTGTTTGGGGAGTTTGTTAGAATCTGTAGGATGTCACTTTCATACCTCTGGTCAAAGAATTTAATTTCCACAGGATAAAAGTAAGTCCTCTTACTTATATCTTCATTAGAGCAAGCAAAGATTCTGCCATTTGTCCAAGCATATAGGCATTAAGAAAAGATTTATTTACTGAGAACGAATATTTCCATAAAATCCAAGGATGCAGTCGTTCAGGGGTTTTAAAAATTATTTTTGGCTAATAGCCCCAAAAAAGAATTTTTCTTTCTACTTGAAGTATTGTCAGATACTTACTGTTTATACACATATTTGAATTTTCAGTTACTTTTTTTTTCTTCTTCAGTTACCTACCATTATCCTTAATATGTGGATGTGGAGTTTCATGTTTGGGACCCAGTCTATTTAAACATTTCTTTTTCCAAGTCTGCAATGATACAAGTTCTGCCCCCAGGGCTTAATTGGGGTAGGAAGATGGGGATCGGTTAGGCATCCTTTGAAGAATCATTTGAATTGGAATTACAATGGCTTTCCAGTGAAAGAAACGTTTTCTTTGTGAAATTTTGGCTTGAATTTTGAAAAGCTTTCTGTTTTCCATAATATTCATCTACATGGATATTGATGTAAATTGCTTTATTAAATTATTAAAATGTTTCCACTCTCCTAAAATGCTAATATCATTGTTCTGTCTAGATATTTTTAGTTTGGTGTTGAGGTGCCTAGTGTTTTTCTCTTTGATTTGGGGGAGTGGGTAAAGGGAGTGGGTTTGACATTTTGTTCTTAATTTGACATGTCTACTTGCTGAAACTTTTAAATACTGCCTGGCACAGGATAATCACAAGAGCATGGAGAGAAGAAGCAATAGACAAATTTTTTATTATATCAAACCATTATCATAAATATGTAGGGTAAAAAGGATTTCATTATTTTTTTCTGAATACGTCTGTTTAGTTCCTGACACTTTGTAGATAATAAATATATTTTTTCAAATTGGGAAACTATTCTTAAGCTTTGCCTAGTTCAGAAGAGGATGTAAACTGTGAATAAACACAGTTAGGAATATAGAACTTTTACAAAGTTACTTGGAAAAGGTTTTACTGGGTCCTAATATGAAAAGAAACATTCATTTTTTTGTAACATCACTACCGTAGCTACAGACTTACTGCACAAGAGACTTTACAAGGAAAGTTAGGAAGTGAAGCTAACTCTAACAGAAAGTGAAACTGATTCGATAAATTTTTGTTGTTGTTGCCTCAGTGCAAACGGAAGACAGCTTCTTCAGTGACCAGTAAGCTGTGTTAAAGGAAGTAAACCCAAACAGTATTTTTATTACTAAATTTAATCCTCCTCAGAATCCCACTGCTGTTTTGTTTTGTTTTTTGCATTTTAAAGATAATTTTCTGGGACACGTGTATTTCCTGCAAAGTGGTCTTTTAATTTTACTTCTGTTTGGGAAACCCCTTTTGGAAAGAACAGCAGTCTACTGAAAATGCAGGGTTAGTGTGTTGGTCAGACAACCCAAGGCCTTTTTCAGCTTCTCATCCTTCGCGACAGTGGAATGTGCTGCGGTTACAGTGGACCTGTCCGGCGGCGTTTGAAAAGGGTTTGTGCGCTTTCACTTCTGGACCTTTATGGTGTGAAATATGTTTAACTTCTCAAGAGCTCTTTGCTTCTTTAGGAATTGCAGTATATTCCGAAGGGAATGAGCTTGGCTGCCTTTGAGATTGGAGTTTTCTCTGGAAACTACTGTTTTACCTGGAATTAGTTGCTTGGTAAAGTGCTGTATGATGCGTGTACTTTGTGTCTGCTTAGAGTGTTGGCAATGATACAGAAATGCCAGGTTTGTTTCATAAATATGCCTGCTAGATTAAAAGGTGTTCTTACATTTATCCTCTTTCAAGATGCCGGTATTGGTGAAATAGTTGATCAAGGAAGCCAGCTTGGTTTTCAATTAAAATTTCCTGATCAAAGCATTCTTACTCTCTTAAACGGCTACAGTATGGTGGCATGTTTGGATAGTAGTGTTACCAAGTTCTTTTAGGCACCACATGATTGTTTTTAAAAAGTATGAAAACACATGTATTTATTGGATGTTAGAAATGTGTAACAGGCTTCAAGCAGGAGAGGTGTTGGGAAGTTGAAATTTATAGCTTCCTATTAAGGACCTTAGTGAGTTTCTCATTCTAGCTTCCCATTACTTCATGTTCTATTTTTTCATGTTGATTAAAATTAGTTCCTTAGAAATTCCATTTTATTCTATTCTCTTCCCATCTATCAGATGTAATAAATAGAACTTTTCTGATAAGAATTTTGAGCCTATATATTTTCAGTGTTACTGTGTAATAAGAATAGCTTATTAATAATCATGAGCAACTCTAATTCCATGGGTGCTGAGACACCTGTATTGGAACTGAGAAAATTCCCCTTATAGACAGGGTGGTGTGAGGTGGCCTGCAAGAAATGGCATTGTTCTGGAGAACCTGTGCATTCTTCAGTAATGGAGTATTTATTTCCCCATGCTGTTTGCCTACCTACTAGAACTTACAGAAAGTAAGGCTGCTGACTGATGCAATGCCTTGGATGAAGATGCATTCTCTATGCAATAAGTTGGAATGAAATAATTTAAAAAGATTCCCCTCAGTTTTGAACAGACCTCCTTAGCTTGAGTGACCTCCTGCCAGTTTAGCAATTTCTTGGCTAACAAAATAATGTTTGCTTTCAACATTTAACAACACTTAAGATACGCGTGCTTGTTAGTGTCAGAGATGGACAAATTGTAGGTGAAGATTTTTATTCTGGCTGCCAGTATGGAAAGTTTGGTGGAAATAAAACTGAGAGGCTGAATAAAAATCTTGGCAGAGATGTCAAAGCTGGAAGCGATTTGGTACTGGAGTTCCTGTTGAGCATCTGTGGGCCACTCTTCAGGACCTCAGCCTTTTAGTATTCCTGTTAGCCTGGAATGCCCTGAAGGCAGGGCTTTCTGGCAGAAACCTCAAACCCAGTATACTGGGAGAAGAGCAGCATCCAGCCATTGCTCCTATGTGATACAGCGGAGAGGAGCATGGGGGCCTGCTGTACAGCCCAAGAATACCTCTGTTGTCTTCCTAGAATCTGTTTGGTACAGCCCACTTTCATAATGAAATATCTTAGTACAGGTGAGAGAAAGCTGGATCATCAGAGTTGAGCTTTATTTGTTGCAGACACAATTGTTTGGACTTCTTTTTTAATTAAAAAACAACAACTATAGTTTTAAGTTTGTGGGAGGATTTCTTCACCCAGTTTTAGATCCTCAACTCTGAAACCTTGGCCCTTTCAAAAAAGGTTGCCATCAAGTGAAGACAGTTAGCAAAGCAGTGATAAGCCTGGCACCTGGCCCTCCATTTGGATGAATTGGTTGGGCGGGGGGGGGGGGGCGCAGGGAGTGTGTTATCTGTCTGGATGGATCTGTGGTTCGGATATGTTTCCCAAACAGAATTCTCTGCCTTGTGTGAAGGTTTTTCATACGTTCTTTCAAGCCACTAGAGGTATCACATAGTTCAGAGTTGCCTGGAATTAGGCATGTTAGTTCTGCATATTTTTAACTTGCTCTTTCAAATGAGGCTTGGGGAGGAGAAAAATACATTATTGCCATGTCTCTGAGAGCTTTAAAATTGACTCTGGTTAAGTGTGACCCCTTGGGGATGGATATGGCAGCAGGGATTGGGCTAAGATTCCATTCTTCTGCTAGTTAAATTGGACCTGGAATCACCACAGAAATTCCATCCACTGCTTTGAGAACAACAGTCCCCAGCCCAGGCTTTCTACCAGGCAGTGGACTGCTGCCTTTCCTTCTTGAGCCAACTTCTCAAACTTGGCTGGCTCCCCAGATGAGAAGCCAAGATTTCTGCTGATGGTTCTGAGCCAAGTTCACTTACAATCCTCTAACCAAAAGACTTGTCCATTTGAGTCTGTTCAGGGCTCAGTGAGTGGGAAGGGGGTAGTACATTGTGGGGATGATTTTGGTGTTAGATTATACTTAGCTGCACCTCTCTAGTATAGGCCTGAGTGAAACCAAGTTCACTTGATTCTAGCCTTTTGAGATTTGCAGGGCTCTCCCAGAAAGAAAACAGACAATTAGAATTTTATTTGTATCAACAAGAGGGATTGTGGGTAACTCTGGTGTCACTGCTTCTGTGCACAGCTCTTAAGCTGGGAGGAGGGCCAGGAATCAGGGTGATTTAGTAGACAGGAGTATCTTGGGCTGCTGCTGGAGACCAAAGCTGGGCGATTAATTTGCATGTAAATAAACCAGCTTAGGGAGTATGTAGCAAACACAGGAGAGGCAGATAGATGCCAAATGCCATCTCTCAGCCTTCCAAGCTCAATGGGTATAGTCCAGGTTAGAATTTACCTGTGTAGGTTACTAGAGAGAACAGTAAGAAAAGGGCTACATACTTAAATATGTTTAATTCCTTCAAGCTATTTCATACTGCTGTCAGAGGCATCTGCAGTTTTCTTGCTCTAATATTGTATGATACAGTGTACTGCCTCAAGTTATCTGTCTAAGCTTGATCGTTCCCTCAGTTTCCCCATAAATTCCATGTATCACTGAAGTTCAGCAAACACTCATTTTACAGTGAATTCAGACTTTAAAATTTAGGAGGGCTTCAGAAGTGCTGTAAGCATCTGCCCTGAAAATGAGTGCTATGTTCTGAAGAACCAAGGCTGTGATGGGAACCATGTGTCCATTTCAGCAGAGCTACAGGTGAGGTGTTATATTTGAGAAACCAGGAAGTGGCTAAAATTACTACAGCTGCTCCCAGCCTCCTGTTCTGTAGTGACTCAGACTTCTAGGGTTAGATAATAGAATTTCAAGTCCTTTCATTCCCACAACTCTTGTCTTTGTGGATTTTTGTCTGTGCTTCTTGTGTAGTACAAGGATTCATTTGAGGCTTTCTTGTGCTAAGCAAGCTATGTACTCTTGTTGCTTCATTTTTAAAATTCCTGTGCTCTGTCTGAATAGATTAAAGCTACTTGAACTTCCTATATACAGATTTGTTCTTCAGGTTAGTTCAGTGCACCCTTGTGTATTAAGGGTGAATTCTCATAGTGTATTATTTTCCATAATTCTTAAGGTGTAGATGTAATGAAGTTCTTGCTTAATTTCAGTAAGCATCTGTTTCATTTGGAGGGAATGCCCCTTTAATGGGGACCTGCTGGAGCTCTCTTGCAGTGCTCTCCAGTGCTGTCTCTTCTGCCTGAAGCCAGTACCATTCCTGATTTGTTGGCAGTCTTCGCCCCTCTCCAACTGATTGTTCTTAGAGTTCTTTGTGAGTCTAACTAAGCAAGACAGGATAAAGACCTTGGTTTGTGGGTATTTAGATACTGCCAAATAATCACGACCTGCCATGGGTGCCCGAGCATATTTATTCAGAGCCTGTACATGTCAAAATTGACATCTAAGAACTACCTTTCAGTTACAGCCTATGTGAGGGGAAGCCCTTGGCAGGGTGGCCACTTGGATCCACTTTAAAAAGATGGGATCTCAGAATGTAGTTGGCATCTATATTAGCTTTGTTTTAATGATCTCAGATTCGTGCATCCTGGTTTTCCAGAGGCTTTAGTTTCTGCTGTATGATTTGGGGAGAAGGTCTTAAACTAGTACCTTTTAGCAAGCCAGAGGCCAGAACAGACTCACAGTGAAGCTTCCCGTGGAGAGAAGCGCTGCACCGGTACCCTAACTCCTTTCTCGGGCACCCACCATGGGGTATCGCTCACTTACAGTAAGGTTGATCCCACCTTACAAAGGAGTCCACTGGAGCTTTTTCCCGGTCACTATGGACTGGTGGCTTTTCTGTCATACAAGTAAGTTGTAAGAAAAGACTGATGCTGTAGGAGAGTCACACTTTGTCCCCATGAATAACTTTTATTTTACTTATGCATGAGCTGGATGCATCGAGCTACTTTGGATGTTCCTGTCACAAGGCTTGCTCACTCCTTTCTCCCCCTTTAGCAGAGCCTAATTCTGGAGACTCCTAACTGCCCACCTCAACAAATCCTTCCCAGTCCATTCACCAGGGACTGCGCTGACAGCATATACTTCCAGGCTATAAACCACCCACCTCTACTAAGCAAAAAGAATGACTTTGCTAATGTGCTCTTTCTTCTAGGCTGACAAACGGGCTCATCATAATGCACTGGAACGAAAACGTAGGGACCACATCAAAGACAGCTTTCACAGTTTGCGGGACTCGGTCCCATCACTCCAAGGAGAGAAGGTGAGTTTATTGAGAAAGCTGGTTGGCCCTTGCTAGCTTGGAACCTGCTGTGGAGCTTACCAGTGTACTCACCTGCCTGGAGAGAAATGGAGGCAGGAATATTCAGGTATTATGGTTTCCTTAATTTGCATTCTTTGGAGGATCATCACACACCTCACCTACCTTAGGAAACAACATGAGATGCTCGTAAGGCATCAGTAGGAGTTGACTTAATTTAGTATTACTTGTAATGAATTACTCATTCAAGAATTATTATAACAATACACTATAGTATAGAGAGTAGCCCGTAGTAGTTTGCGATGATATGAAGGATTCCTGCATTCAGTGATTCCCTACACCTCCATAAGAATTTCTTTCATTTGGCTCAAAGTTAATGCTTATCTTAAATGAAACGTCCCAGTAATGTATGTGAAACAGCCTGGACACCAGTGATCTCTCTGTTCCAACAGCTGTTATTTCAAAGGCATGTGAAGAGCTTTTTAAGCTATGGGACCAAAAAAAAAAAAAAAAACTTAAAAGAGCTGTATTCATATGAGATGGAAGAAAAAAATTACTGATTCTCCCCACCGCCTACATCACACTAGTGGCCTTCCAGAGGCTAATGTTTCCCTGGGGAGGGAGGTACCAACTGTTTCTACACTTGAAAAAGTCGGAGGCTTCGAGTGAAAAAGCCTATGGTTAGGTTCACTCTTTGGGATTGGGAAGAAACCTCTGTTTGCAGTTAGTTTCATCTTCAACACAGAATATATTGACTAGCTTCCACTTTGTGCTGCAGTTCAGTGGTATAAGTGGCCAAGCTGAGAAGACGACCTGTGTTTTTTGGGTTCAGGGATCCGATGTTTGAAGAGGCAGCCATTAGGAAAAACTTTGCTCTCAGGTGTACTTTGAATGGGTCTCCTGATTTAGTTCTTTGGTGGGGGTCCTGGGTTTGTTCGGTTATCCGGTCAAATTTGGAATCACTTTTGGTTTCATTTTTTGTATGCTGCCGCTCTGGGAAGTCATATACTTTATACCTTATCTGAGGCGTGGCTTTCTGGATGGCTGAAGCATGGGGTAGGTCTGACCTTTATGAAAACAATAAAACAGGCCATGTGATTACCTAGTATTGCAAAACCAGAATTTGCCATGGGTTAGGCCTACTTAGTATAGATGTGGTTTAATGGCCTTGGACCAAGGTTCTTACCTGGAATAACAGCATTCCTGGGCGCAACACTGTCTAAAGCACCACAGGAAATCTTTATGATGGGGACAGAGACTCACCCTTTTAATCAAAGTGCACACGTGCAAAGGATCACCTTGTGAGCATGTCTGAACTGTTGACAGTCAGTGCTTAGTCATATGCCCTGGTATCACTTAAAATGGCTTTGGTGAGCTGAATGGGCAGAACTGCCCTCTCTAACTGGCACGTCTAATCAGGAGTGGTGCCACGGCAGTGTTTTCCAAGATGGGGCCTGTGGACCACCCACATCAGAATCGCTATTGAATCGGCATCTCTGGAGGCAGGTCTGGGGATCTCTATTTATAGCAGGCAGTCAGGTGACTCTCAGGCATTCTTAAGTTTGAGAACACTTTGGAAGAAGTGGGTCATGGAGCTCAACTATGCCTTTTTTCTTTCTTTATCCAACCTATTTTACATCGCCCTTACATTCTTCCTTAAGTCCTTAAAATCACATCATCCTAAATCCTGTGTCTCCTTTCTTCAAGGAATTGATGGTTTGAATTTGGTAGTCTTACATGCTGAATAGTTTGTCATTCATTTTGGCCTTTTTGTTTATTCATTTATTCACTCACTCCATTCAGCAAATATTTATTGCGGGTCTGCTACATGCCAAGCACTGTTCTAGAATGCAGCAGTGAACAAAACAGACAAGTAGAGTTCTTCTGATGAGGAAAAGATAGAAAATGAACTAATAATTAAAAATATAGCCGTGACTGGCATGGCTCAGTTGGTTGAGTATCAGCCTGCAAAGCAAAAGTTCACTGGTTTGATTCTTGGTCAGGGCACATGCCTGGGTTGCACCCAGGTCGCCAGTAGGGCCATGTTCGAGAGTCAACCAATTGATATTTTTCTTTCTCTCCTGCTTTCTGTTCTCTAAAATCAATGAACATATTCTTGGGTGAAAATTAGAAGAAATACATGCACATGCACACATACAGGATCCAGCAGAAGTAATGCCATTGAGTTTGGTTGGTAGGGTATGTGAATATGTATCGCGCGAGATAGACAGAAATTTGAACATTTCACCTAAAATATCATATGGTGTGCTTGAGTGTGATATTGTTATGTTACAGAATTACATGCTTATGATTTTGTAATAAAAGATTTAGTGTAGCTCATGCTAAAAAGATTTAGTATGAGCTATAAATCAGCTCATAACCCAGGGACGTTATTTGTGCCAGATCCTATATATATGGTCAGATAGATGCTATGGAAAAGGTTGTATAGGGGAGAAAGGGTTGCCATTTTCATCAGGGCAGGCAAGAAAATTCAACGTCAAGGCAACATTTGAGTAAATATTTGAAAGAAGTGGAAGAGAATCGTGCATCTGTCTGGTGACGAGCACCGCAGGCAGAGTGAAGGTGAGTGTGATGGCCCAGAGGCAAGAACCTGGGAGCATTCCTGGGCCCTGCAAGGAGAACAGAGGTCGAAGTGGTTACAGTGGAATAAGTAAAGGGACGATGGCAGGAGGTGAGGTCAGAGAAGTGAGAGACTAGGGGAGAGGAGTAGAGAAGGGCCAGGTTTTGTAGAGCCCGTCAACAAAGCCCCGACATGGGAGTTTACAGGTGCCTTGCCCATTTCAGAACCCTGCCCTGCGTTTCAGTGCGCATATTTCACACTGAGCGTGCATAAAGGAACTGGCCGTTAGCTCTGGTAGAACCCCAACCCCTTTTCATCTAAATTCCAGTCTTCTTTAATCTCCTTATCTGCCAGCACTGTTTCACAGATCTGTGGGGAGTCTTACAGAATACTTTGGTCTCTTGACTTCCGAGTTTTCACTAAATGTTGCAATTTTTTTTTTTTATGTGGTATTTGACCCAAAGGAAATTGACTAATTCTTGATTTGGATTGCAGTAATTAAGGTTATGACCTAATGTGAATAATCATGAGCGATTATTTTACCGTTTCAGGGATCTTAGATTCTTGAAGGGAAAGCCTCTAGTCTCCTTTGTGACTTCTCCTTGAGCGTTCAGCCTGTCTGTTGTATGTCTTAAGTCTTTTGTTTGGTTAAAAAGAAACCAATGCTTGGTTTGGATTGACTGGATCCTAACCAAGATTGGAGGATACTTGTATTAAAAAAAAGTTTGACATATAACACCTCAACCCTGTTTATCCTTTGTATCCTGTATTTCTGTTATAACATAAACATTATGAAGAATGGTCACCTTTGCCTAGTTTAAAAAATCAGTGAAAACTGACATCTATATTGCAAGGTAGTTAAATCAGCACAGCAGTTTCATGAGGTGAGTGTTACATTACTATTGTAATTGGACGAACACGACTGCTGCTTGCTTCTGCCGTTATTACTGTATCAGAGGTAAGGAAACTGGCTCAAGATCGTGACTCCAGGGGCCTAGATTATGGACAGGGACTGAGAACCCAGCACTGCTGATTGCCAAGTTGTATCTTTCTACCACACCGTAGGGGTAAGCAGTTTAAGGATACAGGTGCTTCTTGGCTTATGATAGGATTTTGTTCTGATAAACTCATTGTAATTTTTCATAAGTCAGAAATGTATTTAATGTACCTAATCTACTAAATGTCATACTTTAGCCTAGCCTACTTAAATATGCTCAGAGCACAGTATCCAAAAAATGCTGCTAACGAGCATGTGTAGAGTATCAGTTATTTGCCCTGGCGATCTTGGGCCCAACCAGGAGCTGTAGCTGCTGCCACTGCCCAGCAGCATCATGAGAGTATCGTGCTGCATGAGGCTAGCCCAGGACAGGGTCAGTGTATATTGTTTTTACACCATCTCAAAGTCAAGAAATTGGAAGTCAAATCATCATAAGTCAGAGACTGGTTTAAAGAAATTTTTGCTAAAATATCTATATCTTGTTTTTGGGGGGTTCCCCTGGATAAAACCGATAATCTTGGCATACGGAGGCTACCGCTAAGGTACTCTGCTCTGAATTGGCATGTGTAGTTAACATTGAAGTGCAGAGAGTTGGGGATCATTTAAAGTTTGTAATTTTTCTGAGTCTACATCACTTCTCTGAGAATTAGACCATTACGGTTGACGGTCCATTTGGATTTTCCCATAGACTCCCATGTTAGCAAATGGACTCGTGAAATCTTGTTTTAGTCTTACTTACCATGTAGTTTTTCAGTGGGATGGATGGGATGAAGTAAGAACCATCAACCAGTCAGCCAGAATAAGTGGAGTAAGAGCAAGAACAACTGTGGCTCCATTTCTTATTGGAAGACTTATTTTTCTTGAACATAGTTATTCTTTGTTTTTACAGTCCTAGATTGGGTACTAGGGAGTGCCAACCAAAGGCTTGCTGGCACTGAGCACCCCCTGTTTGTGTGGGGGACGAGACCTAGTGGTCAGCCTATCAGTTGCCTTTACATAAGGATATAATTCTTCCCTCTACCCGGTGAGTTAGCCCCAGCACCTGAACCAGAGTGATTACATCCAGTAACACTGTCTCCATAGCATGGCTGGCTTAGTGATAGAAGATTCTGTTTCAACACTGCCATTTGTAGCTGTACCATGCTTTGTAGAAATTTCTCATCTTTTAAGTCTCTTGGTAAATGCCTGTTTGTCATGCTTAATTGCTCTTTCAGGCAGTTGTGCTCTGGATTTCTCCTTTCTGGATAGAGTTGTGTTAAAAAGAGGGAGTATGACCTAAAATGAAAATAAAGAAAAAAGGTTTCTTCTAGCAAGTATTAAGTTCAGAATTCCTCTGTTTTGGGTGAGAATATGAGGGCACTGCCTCTGTCAGCCCCTGTCACAGACCCTGGCCCATGATAGTAACCAGTAGTTACTATGGCACATGGTAGTTCCCAGTAGTAACTGTGGAATGAGTGCACAGGAGGAAGCAGTGGGCTTGCTGAGCCCTTTCACAAAAACAGCGACAGCTGACATGGTTGTGCTCCTCTGCTTAATTAAGAGCCATGTGAGTGCTAGAGGGGTTCAGAAGGTATAGTAGATGGTGTCTACTATTGAGGGTCTTGCTCTCGTTGGGAGACAAGATTATTCCTAACAACGAGCAATCATAAGATAACATTCTGAGAATCAAATAAGAGGTTAAAACACTGAGCTCTATAACCTGTTTCATCTCCATCAAAGCCTGGTTTCCTAAACAGGTAGATGTTGGTCATATTTCTTCCTTCAGGGCAGGGTACCCAGTAGAGTGCAGAGTGAGGTGAGTGTTAACTGAAGGCAGGAGTCCTCCTTCCACTGGGCCGTGTTACACTGGGAGAGGCTCCTTCTGGTGGACACCTGTTAGGGCAGGCAGTTTATTCAGCAGCATTGTTTCTACATCATATCGGGGCTGCTGCAGGGAATATCTTGTAAATGAAATGTAAACCACAGCCCTAGCGATTTCACCTCATTACTCATTAAGGTTATTACCTGGCTAGACTCCAAGTTGAGCAATTATTTTCTTCTTAAATTTTCTACATCTTGAATTATTGTTTATAGTTGCCCAAGTCTTCCTTAAGCTCTTGGCTCAGCAACTGTAAATGTACTGATTTAGTGAGCTCTCTGTAAACTTTCTTTATGTGCTGTTAAAAACCTCCAAGGCTTTTCAGTGCCCATGGAGGTAAGGACTGGCATTCCATGTTCCCTAAATAAGGTACTCAACTTGCCCCCCTGCTTTTTCTCCTTCTTCCCTTATTGTGGAGGAGCACACATCTTCCTCTGTTAGCCTAGGAATGTCATTCTCAGTTTATATGCATTCTTGCCTTTCCTCAATGTCCAACTCCAGCCTCGCTGCCCAGAGGATGTTGGGGCTCCCTAAACTGCACGCTTTTCCCACTCATGTGCCTTCATGTGTTTCTCCCTGCGCATCCTCAGGGCCCATATCAAACACTTCATCATCCTGAAAACCCCAGGGTTTCACTCTCCCTTTAACCTCAGTGGCCCTTTGTGTGGAGCCTCTCCTGTTTTTCTTTTTTGGGGATGATCTTACACCTAACTAGCTGCGTACTCCCTGAGGGCAGGAGCTGTGCCCATCCTTCTGGAAGTCTCTGTAGTGCAGAGTGGGGAAGGCTGGCTCCTGTGGAGAGGACTAGGGAGCCAGGATACTCTGCCTAATGCCTTCTCCAGCTTGAGATTTAAAAGGATAGGGATCGGTTATAAGGCCTTCCCCTTCTTCCTCTAACAAAATTACAAAAACTTTGAGCCAAAAATACATTTTAAGTATAATTTAAATACAATTAAAATTTCTAGTGGCACAGTAAAAAGGTAAAATAACAGGTGAAATTAATTTTAATAATATATTTTCTTTAACTTAATATGCAAAATAAGGATAACCTCAATATGTAATATATTAAACATTACTAATGAGATATTTTACACTTTTTTTTGCACTGTCTTAAAAATCCAGCATGTATTTTGTACTTACAGCACATCTCAGTTTAAACTAGTCACATTTCAAGTGCTTATTAGCTACATATGGCTAGTGGCTATTGTATGAGACATTGCAGTTCAAAGATGCACAGGTATGTTCTCCACCCCACGCCCATTATAATGTGACTGAAATTGGGTGCCATCTTAAAGTGGATGTCAAGAAATTTGCCTCCTGCCCTGGCTGGTGTGGCTCAGTGCATTGAGTGCCAGCCTGCAAACCAAAGGGTCTCCAGTTCGATTCCCAGTCAGGGTACATGCCTGGGTTGTGGGCCAGGTCCCCAGTAGGGGGCGTGTGAGAGGCAGCCACACTTTGATGTTTCTCTCTCTCTCTCTCTTTCTGTCTTCCTTGCCCTCTCTCAAATAAATAAATAAAATCTTTAAAAAAAGAAAAAGAAACTTGCCTCCTTTTTTCTTCTTCCCACAAAAACTACTATTATTAAATTCATGGAATGAATTTTATTATTCATTTTTATTGATGGAATCTGAAAAGCAAGGAAATGATAGTATATGTATACTTCCTTCTGGTTTCTCTATTCATGCTTTACATGGACAAAATGTTACAGCTTACCATTTTTCACACAGCATGATTTTTCCCCCAAGTGATAGAGTGTCTGTATTTAGTCATTAGTCATCTTTCTATTGACCATTTAGTTTGTTTCCATTTTTTTATTTTTACAAATAATGTCATGATTACCACCTTGGTGTGTGGGGCTATTCCCATGGATTTCCAGAAGTTGGATTCCTGGGTCTAGGGGTAAGAACGTCTGGTTTCTTGCTGTGCATTGCCAACATGCTTTTCAGGAGGATTGTTTTTATGTCTTCTTTCTTTTATTTTTTAAGCAAATCATCCTTTTGGTAGTATCTTTTGAGAGTACCAATTTTACCAATACTGGAAATTTGGGAGGTGGGAGGGTGCAGCTAATTTAGTAGGCAAAGGTAGTAATTTTGTATTTCGTTATTGCCTGTGAGACTAAATTCTTTTCCACATGTTTATTTGCTAATGGCATTTCCTCTTTGGGTAACTGTGTGCTCCTGTCCTTCAGAGTTAAAGTTTGTTGGGGAAGAGCCACACCTTCATTTCAAATGACCAAGGGCATAAGAATAAAGAATAAAGGTTTGAAACATGATTTGTGTTGACCCTTAAACTAATACCTGACTCCTGGCTTTAACTGGCCCTTTAAAGGTCACGATAGCTCTGCCTTCCCCTGGTGATCGACAACACGGTCTTTTAGGGTGGCAGCAGGAAGCCTTGCAGGGGTTGCTCAGCTGTGCCGCTCTGACCCACGGCCTTGCAGCCTCCCTTGTCAGCATTGATGGAGCTTCCATATTGGAATGAATTTAATCCGGATGCAAAATTTATTCTGTAAAATCTTTAATTTTTTTCAGAAGATGGCTTACTCAAATAAAAATGTACCCTGGCTTTGCTCTAGACCTCCCTTTACCTTGATGCATGGAAAAGCTTGTGCAGAAAATAATGACTTTATTTTCTGTAAAATAACTAGTGCATAATAAAGCAGGTGTCAGTTGGTGAGTCATAAGTAGTTCTTTCATTCCTCCAGGATGTGGCATTTTGGGTCTTGGGGTAACAAGGCAGTTGGAACATCAATCCAGCAGGATCTGATTTTGATAGTGAGGAAGAGAAAGTGACAAATAGAACTAAGGTCATTGTTTATGGAGTCAGCATCAGGACCCTAGGCAATGGCAGTGGCGTTCCTCGCGTTAGCAGTCTAGTGCCACTCTCCTCTTCCTTGCCTCTCCCAGTCTGCTCTCTAAAACAACTTGAGAGTTCTACGCAAGTCCAGTTTACTGTAATAGGACTTACAACTCTGGAAATTGTGGAACTTTACCTTATATGAAAAGTTTTGAGGACCACTGCCTTAAATGGCATTTTGGTAACCTTGGATGTCCTCCTAAGCATCACTGTTAACTACTTTAAGAATCGTTTGAGTGAAAAAAAAAAATTTATAAAACAAAATAAGCTGAGAAAAAAAAAAAAAAACAATCATTTGGGACCTTAAAAAGCTGCTAATTAGAATGAAACTATTGGGTTTGGGACCTTCAGTCAAATATGTAGTTGATTCTTGCTGCAGCACTTGAGGTGGGTGCCTCTGGAGGCTGCATTGACCCTTTTCTGTCTCCTTGTTGCTGTGGGCAGGGGTGCAGCTGTGCAGGCAGCTGCAGCACCAGCAAAAGGAACAGGAATCTGTTGGGCCCCATGGCCAGACCGAGTTTTCTCCATTGTCCGTTTAGGTTTTACCCTTCTTAGGTAATGAAGCCACAGCACTATGGGGACTGTCATTTCCCTTCCCCTGGAGCCAGGTTCAGGCACTTTTGTAAAGCTATCTTGCATCTTCAGGCTCTTCTCTATTTGCTACTTTTCTGCTAGAAGCCTGTTTGGTTTCCATATGTCTTTAAAAGAAAAAGGGAAACAGCTTAAGACTTGTCTTCATGTTTGCTTCAGCTTCAACTCACTCTGCACCCTTAATCTGTGCAGATGATTTACCTAAACTCTCACTCCTCTAAGAGCATCACCCTCCCCAGGGTCTTCACGGACATCCTTGTGGATAAATCAAGTGATTCTTTCACAGTCCTTTTCCTCCTGCCCAAACTCTCCTCTTCATAACAGTTCTGTCCTCTAAATCTATTGATGTTTTTTATTAGTTTCACAGCCTCTTTGTTCCCAAAATGTGGGTGTCTTGGAGGCCTGGGTCAAATTTTGACTCTACTGTCTAGTAGTTAGGTAACATGAGGTGAGTAACAGCTCTGTGCCTCAGTTTGCTCATTTATAACAAAAGAGAGGAAATAATATATCAGCAGATTGTGTGAGGATGCCTGGCATTTAGTAAATACTCAGGAAGTCTTAGCTGTTATCATTATCATCATGATCATTTGTATTACATGTGCAACCATGGCTTTGGGACAAGACTGGCAAGGCGGTCCAGTGCCCTTCTGCATGGCTCCCAGAGGTGAAAGAGGCTTGAGGAGCCAGTTTGCATGAACTCACACTGCTACGTAGAAGGTCCAGGACCTCTTCAGTCCCTTCAGCCACCTTCATTCCTACCTCAGAGTTGTGTCCAACCCATTGAAGAGATCTGTTTCTGCTCAGAAAGTCAGGATAAGAGTTAGTGCCTTATTTTAAAAACTAGCAGGAAAAAAAATTATTCAGGCCCTTACTGGTTACCCAAAGACAAGAGTCAAGCTGTGCACATGGCAACTGAGCCTGTTCTCTGCTCGGTCACACTCTCATGAGGATTGCTGACTCAGCTAAATGACCCTGTTGCAGAACACAGAAACTGAAGGCCCAGGGCCACTCCAGTCCATGCCATAAAGCCCGGGCTCTTACTGGTCTCATAGTGCACTGTTCACATAGTATAAACTCATAAAAGCAGGGAAGGGCTTGCCCACACCTTAACCCTGTGGCTGCTCACATGAACTTACATGGTTTAGAACGCTTGGAGGAGGGAATTCTGGATGAATCAAGCACTTTCTAACTTCAACCCTACACTTTTTCTTCCTTGGACTATGTTCTTTTAAATTTTCAGGGGTTTTATATTTGGTGCTTTAAATTTTTCTTACTGAGATTTTACTTGTTGCATACTCTGGGAAGAGCGAAATTCAGTTAATTAAACCATTCTTTTGGACTTGCTGAGGAGTCAGGGGCACTGCGAGTGGTTGGCATTGTCCTTTTGGCAGGGAATGGAGGAAGGACTGTGCTTAGCCTATGGAAGGCCTGGTGCCAGATTTATACCAGTCCAGCCTTCTTCGAAGGCCTCTTATTCCCATGGCATTCTGTGTCACTTATTAGAAGTTATCACCCCGAGCATTTGCAAGGAAGTGCTCTGTCATTCAGAGATTTTGCTTTTTACCCTTAGTCCCAGATTCAAATGAGTAGTTAAATGAGAGCTAATGTTGCTTTGTGAAAACTATTAATTGAAAAAAAATAGGCATACTTAAAGAGAGTCTGCCATGTAAGTATGCATAGCACTTAGATCGGTGATGGAGTGTGTATAATTTGGAGAGCTGGGTGGGGTCAGAGGGAAGTTCTGGTCATAAGGATTTGCCATGGAGAGAAATAATTACATTGGTAGGTAGAGCCTGTTAATAACAGAGCCTAGGGTGCACTGTCTCCTGGATTCCTAAATTCTTCCTTGACACTGCCACCTGTCCTACAGTACGTTTTTTAATCCCATGTTTAATCACCTAATACAAGTCCTCCTTTGGCAGAAATGAGAACAGCATCTGAAGTGGCCTTGGAACCACAGTTGCAAGCCCCCACTGCTAGGTCCTCTCATTTTTCCCACATAAGCTGATTGACTTAATTAAAAATATACACCTGGCTTTGTCTCTACCTTCATGCCCTGGCTTGTGCTGTTCTCCTAGCCCAGAGTGACCCTTTTCCCAAATCCCACCCCAGTCTAACCCGGGGTTCATTATTTCAGGGGGCTGTGTGTGCATCTGTGTGTTCACGTGCATGCAAAGCCAAGGCCAGTACCTGGCCCACATAGGTAATTGCCTCTCTAGTCAGAAACCATCTTTCCCGTGGCCTTCCTAATCTGCTTAATACCCAATCTGTACTACCCAAGTTATACTTATTGGTACTGCCCTGTGATTTTGCCTGTGTATAGATAGGTTTATCTCCAGTAGATAATGGTGAAAGTAGACATCTGGGTGAAAGAAACCATGACTAATAACATTTTGTTTCCCCACAGTGTCTGCTCAGTACCTTGCACATAATTTACACCATATAAAAATGGTTAAATATGAACAGTATCCTTTCGAGGCAGTTGCTATAAGGGTCCTGTAAGAGGAAAGCCTAGAAATTCTTCTGCCTATAAGGACTGGTGAATAAACCCAGGCCTTGCAAACTTTTCTACCCAGCCCAGCCTGAGGTCTATAAATTGAGATTGCCAGTATTTAATACAAGTGGATTTAAGTTTTGCTAGCCTGAGTACGGATGTTTTCTTTGCCCCTTTCCCTCTGCTGTGTGCTGGTTATTTGGAACCCAGTGGCGTTATAATACAAAATTGGTCAAGTACTGACTACCCTACCCTGAGTAAGAAGTTTTGCTACTTCTCAGGACCCTGGGTGGCATGAATGCTACACTTGAACTGCTGGACTACCCTGCCGTGGGCTTCATTTCTCTTGGCTTTGTACCATTCTACCAATTCAGTTGGTTGGCTGCCTGGCCATGAGTAACTCTGGCCATGTTCACACCTGGAGGGAATCAGCCAGGCAAGTGCGCCCCTCCATCAGGGGCAGAGTGACTAGACATCTGTTTTATTGGCTTATTAACTTACTCCTCTGACAGGGCAGTGCTTAGGCTAACTGTGGCCATGGTATAGGTGTGGCTGCTTCCTGAAGTGGCCCAATCTCATGCCCTTCCTGTGTTGACATCAGACTCTGACATGATAGTACTTTCAACCAGGAAGACTGAAAAAGTGACACAATATCATGGCTTAGTTGGAAGTAGTTCACAGCGGTCTGGGGGTTAGGCTGAAATTGAGGACCTTGATGAAAAACTTTGTGCCCACCCCCACTCTGAGCCAGCTCTAACTGAGATCTTGCTCTTACCTGCCTAGAGCAGATGCCTGTAGTCAGGCCCTAGCAGAGAGTGAGTGGTATGAGCTCTCAGTTAAGTAGTATTTTCATGTTTTCAGACATAGCCAGGCTGAAGACTTGAAAGCAACGTAAAGAACCAAAGGGGATGGGAGGAGTGGAGTACAAGTTCAGGAGTCAGACGGACCTGAGTTTAAATCCAGGCTCTACCACTGTCTAGCTGGTGATTTTGAATACACCAGTAAACTTCTCTGAGCCTCGGGTTCCCGTGGAGCTACCTCTGAGTGCTGGTGAGGTAAGCTGTTTAAAGCACTTGGCACCTTGACAGGCACAAAGAAGACTCTCAGCAGCGATAACTTTGTTTCCTCAGCCTTGTACCCCCTCACCCTCCTGCTTCCCTTCCCCCATGCTGCTGTTACAGAAAGAGTTTCCTCACTGCTTGGACTAGGTCTTTATTATATCCCCTTTGCTTTCTCTCATATTGCAACAGGCATCTCGGGCCCAAATCCTAGACAAAGCCACAGAGTATATCCAGTATATGCGAAGGAAAAACCACACACACCAGCAAGATATTGATGACCTCAAGCGGCAGAATGCTCTTCTGGAGCAGCAAGGTAAGCACCTGAGCTGGTGGGGCAGCTGGCCCTGCGGTGCTCTGGCCAGGCCAGGGCTTTGCACCTGGGCCTGCAGAACCAGAAGCAGTTATGGAGTATGTGCTCATAAGCAGCCACGGCCCTGCTTCTGAGTAGTTGAGTGTTAGAGTCATCCTGAGGAAGGATCTCAGCCGACAGTGAGGGAAGAGTGGAGTCTAGGGGTTGGCGCTCTGGAGACTTTTTTCTGACCTGATCTCTCTCTCCTCTTGGGGCTCACGTGCTCTGCCTGTAGTAGGAGTCACACCTGGCATCAGGTGTCTCAAAAGAGCTAAGGCCCTTGGATTGGAGTGTGCTTTGTAAACACCAGGAACTCCAGGTGTTCAGGGACAGTGAGCTCTTCCCAATGCCAATGGTAGTCCAATCAGGGCAGCCTATGGGCCAGGCCCATGCTGTTCTCCAATGCTCACATCCGCCTTTTCCTACAACCACAGGGGAAAGCGAGAGCTGATCAAGTTCTTTGTTCCTGGGGAATTCACTTCTCTTCCTCCCTCATGGAAGATGCAAGTAAAAAGAAATGCAAGTAACCACTTGGGTTAGAACACCTGAAATAAAATGAAATTAAAATAAAATAAAAGGGTTGACTTTGCAGGCTCAAGATGAGCTGAACTGAGGGATGGGAGAGGGAGGTGGCAGCGGGTTGGTTACCAGGCCGAGCAGCCTGCATGTAGGGGCTGTATGTCGAAAGGCTCAGGTATTCTGTGTCTATTGGTGACTTGCTCGCAAGTGTCCAGCTTGTCTTTCCAAGTGAATCTTGTACATGAGAGTTGAGCCAGAATTTTTCTTTGGATGATGCATCTCATGTCATCCTTCCCTGCTGTTGTGTGGCCTTCACACCCTTATGGATCCTGGCATTGCCAGGCCAGCTTCTCCTCTGTCACTGCACTGTTGGTTCCCCCAGGGAGCTCGTGCTCCTGTCTCTACCCTGGGCTTCCAAGGCAGGATGGTGACATCACAAGCCTTCTCTTTAGGGTTGGGTGACATTGCACAGTGGCTGGCCATGTCTCTCTAGTGGGCTCCAGGTCTGGCTTGGAAGGGAGGAAGGACATGAAGCGTGCTGGCAGAACAGCCGCCAGAAGGGAGTTATTTCTGAGCCACCCTGAGCCTCAGCAGCCAGCATCCCCTTCGGAAGAACAGGCTGGACCCTGACCTGAGACTCAGTTACTCCCCCAGTCTCCAGAAGGCTGTAACCCGCTCGCTTGGTTGCCTTTCAGTCCGTGCACTGGAGAAGGCGAGGTCGAGTGCGCAACTGCAGACCAACTACCCCTCCTCAGACAACAGCCTCTACACCAACGCCAAGGGCAGCACCATCTCTGCCTTCGATGGGGGCTCAGACTCCAGCTCAGAGTCGGAGCCCGAAGAGCCCCAAAGCAGGAAGAAACTCCGGATGGAGGCCAGCTAAGCTCTGCGGGGCAGGCCAGCAATAAAAACTGTCTGTCTCCTCCGTCGTCTCATCCTCCTTTCAGTTCATCCTTAGAACCCTCAGAACCATCTAAGAGACTCTTTTTTTTCTTTATCTTTTTTTAATTTTATTTTTACATAGAAGCTCTTGGATAACAGCTCTCGTTCTCCTTCCCCATTTCCACTATTTCTTTTTTTAACGTTTCCCTTCAGGGATTCCCTGTCCCCACCAGGAATTTTTAAACCAAAACACCCCAACTTGGCAGCTTTTTCTGTGGAGGACAGACGGCCGGCCGGACCTCTGAGCACATGGTGTCCTGACCACCTACCAGCTCCTCCAGCCCTGCTGGGCACAGGCCCAGAGGCCTCCTGCCCCTCCCAGGCCTCTCCTCCCGGGCCACCCTCGCCTCTGTTTGATAGACTTTGTGAATCTGTGGACTGCTCTACTTTAAGAAGATGACTGGTTTAAGAAGTAATCAGAGTTATCCCCTCTTCTTTTTAAGGATTTTTTCCCTAAAAAGCTATTTATCGCTCCTGTTGAAAGACCAAATCCTTGAAGAAGTTTGTGGTGTGAAAGGAAGTGGGGACAGATCTGCAGCAGAGTCTCTGGCCTGTCCCCTCCTGCGTCTCTCAGCCAGCCTTAGGGGGGGCCGTGGGACACTCGTGTGGTACGTGTGGGGCTCGTCCGCAGTGGAGGGGTAGCCGCCAGAGGTTGCTAGGGGGTGGGGCAAGGAGGGGGGGCCGGGTGGTGGGGTAGAGGTTTTGTATTGAGGGCCAGTGATGATGTTTTGATATTTATTTCCTGCTACTGAAATTTGAATCTGAGTGAATTGTCCCTATTTCTGATGATGTCGGTATAGCAAAGCGACAGATTCATAAAGTAATGATCAAATCTTTCTTTCTTTCCGTGTGTATTTCTAAGAAATAGAGCCAACTGATTTTGTATGTAAATACCAAGAGCAATTTACCTGGTACTAAACCCGCACCCCAGTGCGGCCCCTTCCAGCCCTCACCCCACTCCATTTCCTACTGTTCTGGAACCTGTCCCTATTGTGTGATCCAGCCCTGGTTCTGGCTGCGGTCAGCAGATCCCAGTGAAGGGTTTTGTGTGTTTAGGCCTCATTTCTTTGTCTTTTCCGACGCTGTTCCTGGCATTTGCTGATTTCTAGTGTATACTCTGTAGTCTCAGTCTGTGTTTGATTCCATTCCATGGAAATAAAAAGTATGTTGTACATACTGCCGAAGAATTGTCTTGCAAGTTAAGGCTTCCCCCTTTACTATAAGACTATAAATAAAAACTTATTTTATCCTTCTTGGTGGTGGTGTCTTCTTGTCCTTGCACAGGCCAAGATAGGCAAGAGAAAAGAGCCCTGTGGAGGGGAGCAGTTCCCTTTTTGTTCTAAAGGCTCAGCTCAGCCTGAGCAGGGCAGGAGGTGGATAAACCGGTGGTGGTGACTTTGCTCATTGGATAGAAGCTTTTAAAGTTCCAACAGGTTATCCAGGGCGACATTTCTAGATCCAGTTCCTGCTAAATGAATGACCCTTGGGGAATTGGTAGCCCAGAGCTGTGGGTTTGGGTTTCTCCTGGTAATGAATGCCCGGTTCAAAGGCAACCTGTGTTCTCTAGGATCTTTCGGTTTCTAGAGTTCCAGTATAGTTCGAGGAGGCAGCAGAGCTGGCAAGGACTGGGAGTAAAGGAGGCTTCGGCAGCATTGAGTTAACTCGACTCGGGCTAGGGACCAGCACCAGCCTGAACCTGTTTGACCTTGAAGAGGATTTATGGCCGTAATACAGCTCAGTTCTGGGTTTTTTTTTTTTTGGGGGGGGGGGGGGGGGGGGGGGGGGGTGTTGGGGGATCTGGCTGACAGGAAATATTGCTGTACCTAGACCAGAGGAGAGAGTAAAGGCAAATCAGTTCTTTGCTTTGTCACTCTCTTTTGAATGGTAGTGCTGGGGTCATCAATAGGATGTCAATCAAATCATAGTATCTCTTTTTGATTAATGGGAGTTGACAGGTGGGTCATGTTTCTACAAGAGACATTTTGTAACATGATCACACCAACCCCACCCCACCCCCAGCCACGATTGCAGTGAGGGCAGTAAGGATGTTGTGGGGGAGCATTACCCTATTGATTAAAGGTACTCCATTTCAAGACAGAAGAAACAGGAATGAAAAGTTGGGTGATTTCTTAAGCCCTCAGAGTTAGCTTGCTTTCTGCCTCTTTTTCATTGCCCATGACTACATCTCTGTATGTCTGGCCTTAATTACAAACTCCATATCACACAGTTGGCTTGGTCAGGTAGGCATTAGAACCAAGCTGTGGGTTCTAAGCCATGTTGATGAGATGGAAGAAATGTAAAGCAGGGCACCCAGTAGGCAGAGAGCAAGAGAAGGGGCATTCAAGCCAGCAATGGGATAGGTGATGTCC
Organism: Anoura caudifer; assembly: GCA_004027475.1. NCBI lineage: Eukaryota > Metazoa > Chordata > Mammalia > Chiroptera > Phyllostomidae > Anoura > Anoura caudifer. Next base: position 52,800 of record PVKU01006232.1, read on the forward strand.
CTGAGAGCCAGTGTATTGGCTGGACAAGGAGTTCAGTTTTAGGCTTCTCAAAATTTCAGTAAACCAGTTGGAAGAAAAGAGCCACAATGGAGAGCTGATTCACCTGGGAAATCTGAAGCACATGACTAATTTGCTGAGCAGACTGGCAAGTGGTGGAGGAAAGGTGGTACCACTGGGAGCAGCTGCCTGGAAAGGGAGGCAAGGTAAGAGACCCAAGCTAGAGATTGTGCTTTCTAAATGAGACAAAGGAAGGTGACAGCCAAGTTCCTTCTGGTACTTGTGTTTAAGGAAGCCAGTGTCTGTACCCACTAGGACGGCAGAGTTTGACCGTGGTGTATGTAGCAGTGTTATTCTCTCGTTTGTTCTCTCCATTGCACTCTGGACAGGGCTGTGTAAAGCCAGAGAACCTGGTCATCTGCTTGGTTACTAAAGGCAAGTAGCTTCATTGAGGGTCCTGTTAAAAGCCCCTCTTTCTTGTATGCAGTGGTGAACTTGGTATTTTCCTACCTTTACAATTGCTGCAAGGAAAAAAAAAAAAAACACTTTAAATGGCCCAGCTTTTTAAATGGATACACTCATCTCGTATCTAGAGGAGCTACAACTTCAGCTAAGAATTACCTCGGCTCCCAGAGCTATCTTAGCCGGGAGAGGTTGAAAAACCAAGACTGAGCAGATGATAGAAGAGAGGAGTGTTCTCTGCGTGGCCTCCGAGGCCAGACTGCCTGAGTTCAAAATCCTGGCTCTGTCAGTCATCGCCGGGAAGTCTCCGGTGAGTCACTTCTCTCGCCCTGGTGTCGTCATCTATAAAATGAGTGTAATAATAGTGCTGTCCTAACCTGGCGCCCTCCCTCCCGGGAACATTCCAGCGCCTTTTCCCTCCCGCTCTTCCCCTCAGGCGCATTACCTTTACCTTTCTCCTAAGTCCCAAGGGCCCCTTCTGTGGTCTCTGTAACTTGCTTCCAGAGCCATTTCTTCTGCAGCTCACTTGTGCCTCTGTGATGTTCTAAATAAACTTTATCTTACTGTTTTAAAAAATACTACTAACCTCATAAGATGGTTTGAGGGTTAAATGAAATACACTTATAATGTGCTTGATCTTGGGACCAAGGGAGCACTCAGGTAGGTGCCAGCTGTCATTACCTGCACAAAGCTCATGACCAGGGCTGAGTCTGCAAGATGGAAAAATCGAGCTCCTGTGGCTGGTGCTGGAGTGTGTGAGAACGGATTTCTTGGGATCTCGCAAATGCTTCCAGCTGCTGAGATGTGTCCTATCCTAACAAAGCAGAGAGAATAAAGAGACAGCAAGGGAACCGCAGGACTGGGCTGATGCACTCGTGAAAACCAAAGGGCCCCGATGGCTGCCTTACTCAGATCTGGTGTCAGCCTCAGTGAGGCTCTGCCATTCCCTCCTCCTGCCATTCAGCGGCATCTCTGAACTTGGGACGTTTGACATTCTACCCAGGAAGAATTGCTCAGAAGCCCCCATCGTGTTGCTACTCAAGGCAAGGTCCTTGGCCCATGCCCAGGGGTATTGGCTGAAAGGATCCCTGAGCGCCTGCTCCCCTGACCTACAGCACACTGTGGCCCAGCAGCCCAGAGTCAGTTTAACAGCCTCTCCCAGGCAGTTCTCCTGCACTCAGGTCTGACTCCCCAAGATAAAATAGGCCAGGGAACAAAAGGAAAATGTTAAGAGTGACAGCCCTGTTTCCCGAGGCATCATTGGACAATAATAGCACAAAGGCATGAAGGCGTAAGTGTGAAAGCCCTTGTGCCTAACAATTCTCAGGTCTGTTTGTCTTCATAGATCCCGGGCAGTGCAACCACTTCTGTATGAGTTTTCCTGAAATGTGGAATGAATAAACTCCATCCTTCAATGCATCAAAATCCTTAAAAGGGAAGTAAATGTATGTTGAATACCAAAGGGCAGTAACCAATAGGCTTTGCTTGATTTCTGAAGGAACTCATGACAGACTTTGACTCTGTTTGGAAAAAAGCTGGATTTGGAAAGCGAAACACACCCTGCTGGCTGGATTGGAACCATTAGCCATTACCACCCTGCATACTTTGCACTGTTCTCCATCCTGGTTTCAGTTCATGTTTCTGCAGTTCCTGGAGGTCCACACCATGCTGGGCACAGGGATGGCTGCAAGCCTATCTCGTGCCTGCCCAGCGGTTCCCCCTGGGGCCTGGTTAAGATAGGGGTTGAGCCCTGGCTGCTGTTGCTCAGTGGGTTGAGCGCCAGCCTGCCGACTGAAAGATTGCCCGTTTGATTCTGTCAGGGCACATGCGTGGGCTGTGGGCCAAGTCCTCAGTTGGGGGTGTGAAGGGGAAACCAATCAAAGTTTCTCTCTCTTTCTCCCTGCCTTCCTCTCTAAGAAATAAATAAAATATATATATTTTAAATATATATAGCGGTTAAACCCTCGTTACTCAGACTTTCCGGGGTGAGGCGGGGACCGGCCACCCTGTTGGCTCTGTGGTCTGAGGAGTGAGCCCTGTGCTGTAGCTCAGCCTGGCTGATGTGCCTTTGCCTTGTGCACATGTGTGCACACATACCCGGTAGGACGGGCGTGTCTAGAAGAGAGCCAAACAGGTGGCCCTGGACAGTTCACAACCAGCCAAGCAGGTTCCCTTTTGTGTCCTGTGCTGGTGCCAGCTTCCCCAGCAGGCCCATTCTGACTGCCAGGCCCCATGTAGGATTGTTTTCCTCGGGTGTCCATTGCAGGGGTAGGGCCCTTATACACACCCACAGCTTTTGCTGGGCAAAATTATTCAGCAGGGTCTCTGCTGTGAATTTTAAATGACAGAAGAATCAAGGATCCAGTGTTAAATCTGTGTCAGAACCTTCCATTCCAGTGCTGAACATGGTTAAGTTTTGAGTCTCCTGCCAAGAAAAACAGACCTGACGGCTACCGTGGCAGGCCTGTCAAGGAAGGCGCGCACTCCACAAGCCAGCTCCTGCCGGGACCCAGTGAGCTATGCGGAGTCTGGTTCAAGAAGTAACCGGTATGATTTCACTCCTACGTGGAATCTAAAGAACAACATAAACAGACAAAACAGAAACAGACTCACAGACACCGAGAGCATACCGATGGTTGACAGAGCGGGGGCAGGGGAAGGGGGTGGGACTGCGAGAAAAAGGTGAAGGGACTGAGAAGTACAGATTGGTAGTTACAAAACAGCCATGGGGATGTGAAGTACAGCATAGGGAATATAGTCAGTAATACAATAAATATGTACAGTGCCAGGTAGGTACTAGAAATATCGGTGGAACGCTTTGTAAAGTATATAATTGCTAACCAGTATACCGTACACCTGCAACTAATACAAAAGAATATTGAATGTAAAAACATACATACTTTGGATAAAAAAACCAAGTGGATGTGCAGAGCTGCCACCCATACCCCTGGTCACTCATCACCAGCCAAAGGAGTCCAGCTGGCCATGTGGCTCCCACACACATGCTTGAGAGCTCTATTGTGTCCTATCTCCTGGTACTATCGACAGCTTGAAGGTGGCACGGACAGAGCTGATGCTAAAGGACAGCGGCCAATGGCTTTGGGCCAAAAGGCCGCAGCAAGGCCAGCCAGCTAAGAGAAGGAATGTCACGTCCACAGCACATACCTACTGCACAGCTAGCGGTAGACTGCCCGTAGGGGAACTCTGGTTCAAACAGCCCGTTTCCCACCCGAGAAATGAGCCCAGGGTCCCCTCCTCTGCAGAGTGCTGCCGTGAACACACTGGCAGGCATTCCAAATGGGAGCTTCCAGGAGGCCAGGACTGGTCTTTTGCTTGTTGCTACACCCCTAGCATAGTTCCTGGCCTGCCATGGGTACCCTGTATTGCTACATACAAGTACCAGATACCCAGGTGTGTGTGTGAGTCAATGGACCTCAGTTCCCCAGTGTACGTTCATCTTGGCACTTCAAGTTCAGCTCTGGAGTTGCCCCTGCGTGAGTTCAACCCACGGTAATCGAGCATCACATATTAGGCCAGCACTCAGCCAGGCACTGGGAGTTTCAGGGCAGCTAAGGAAGCCAGGGCCCTGCCTTAAAGAAGCTGAGAGTAGGTAGAGAATAGATTCTTGCACATGGCACAAAAGTGTATGTCAAGGCTCTGATTGCCAGCAGAGTTCAGAGGTTGGGGCCCTTAATGAGAGAGGGCTAGCGTATGGGAGCGACAAGGAACAGGGCTAGGCCCTAGCATCTCGAGCTCTTGCTAGGCTGTCCTTCCTTCCTCCCTGTGAGAACCCAGCCTTGGGCTCCCCTGCGACTGGCAGGGAGGCTGGGTGGAGGCTGTTCATGAAGGGAAGGTGGGCCAGAGCCTTGGCTCTGCGTGGGCTGATCACCCTTCACATTCCAACACATCACTGGCCTCCTTGGTGTCTAGGCTCATGGCAGCCACTGCTCCTGAGAGAGGGGAAGTGCTTGAGGGTAGGAGCCCAGCAAAGCATCAGCCTTTTCGGAGAACGTGGCGTCGATCTCCCAGGTTCTCATTTCATCATCACCATCGTCATCCCCTTAGCAGTGACGCTACCTGTAGGGTACTCACCATTGTCCTGCTAGGCACTGGCCAGCACACCTGGGCGGCAGAGCCCCTGCAGCCCTAGGGTCTACCTAGCCTTCCTCTTGAGAGAGCTGTGACAGGGATCCTGCTGACTCTGGTAGCCAAAGTCCAGGGCCCTGTCACCCTCTTTGTCCCATCTGCTCAGGTACAGCAGATGGAACATGAAGTCTCACATCCAAAATAACTAACATGCGGTGCTTTTTACTTTGGAAGAATGTAATGTGACCAAAGGTTGAGAGAACAGTACTGAACCCTAATGCCCCCTCATTGTCCAGTGCCAATGGTTATCAACATGCAATACTTCCTGAGAGAAAGGGGGTTAAAAAGCATTATTTTTACTAAGTATGGGTGTGTCAGAGAGACACAAACTAGTTAAAAGAGCACTTAATGACCAAAGCCGGGACAATCTGAGCAAGAAAATAAACCAGTATTGGAACACATCTCAAAGTATAAAATAAATATTTATGAGTCCATCCTAATGTAAATACATGCTTGAATAAATAAATGGAGAATAAACAAACCTCCCCTACAGAAGAATTCCAAATAATTTACATAGCTACGCCCCGATCAAGGGCGTGGGCGTAACTCCCCATTCCCTGAGTGTGGCTGTGTATAAGGACTTCCTTCTATGGGAAGGGGGAGAAAGGGGAGCCTTAGTGAGGGGACCCTGACAAACACTAGCTCAGCCAGGTGATTAAGGTGACAGCATCAGTGACCAGCCATGCCGATAGCATGTCACCCTTGCCAGGATGTGAGGAGGGGGCATTTACCTCAGGTCTTCCCCAAAACCCAGAGCTCCAGTCTAATCATGAGGAAAACCACACAAATTCCAGTTGAGAGACATTCCACAAAACCCCTGACCAGTGCTCCTCAAAACTGTCATGGTCAACTAAAACAAGTCTAAAGAATTGTCACAACCAAAGCAGCCTTAAGGAGACAGAAGAATTGTCACAACCAAAGCAGCCTTAAGGAGATAGGACAGCTAAGTGGAATGAGGTATCCTGGATGGGATCCTAAGACAGGGCATTAGGTAAAAACTAAGGAATCTGAATGAAGTATGGACTTTACTTAATAAAAGTGTATCAATATTGGTTCATTAGTTGTAACAAATGGACAATACCCATGTAAGGTGATTGCAATAGGTGAAACTGGCTAAGGGGTGCAGACTGACAAAAAAAAAGTTTATTTTAAAAAGTGCATTATTGTTCTTGTTATTTTATAAGAGCTGTGTTTCCACAGGGGGAGGAGAGGAGTAGAGGGCAAGGGAAGTTTTCTGTTTAGTGGGGTTGGTGATGAGTATTCTGTCACACCTGCCTGATTTTGTTCTTGGATGTGCCTGAAAACTAGGAGGGAGGAACACCAGCTGCCAAACCCCTGGGCCTCCTGCACCAGCTGGTGGAAAGCAGAGGTGAAGTGGTTATTGCAGGGGAATGAAAGAGGATGTCCAGGAAATGATCAGGCGTGCCGGGCCAGCCTGGAGAAGGCTGGCTGCCACCGGGGCTGCGGTCAGCTCCCAGAAAGACTGGTTCGCCATGGCCTTGCTGTGAGTCATGCAGGGTCACTGCCTGCAGTGGAGTGGCATGCATTTAGTGCAGGGAGCGTCAATCTATGCCAGAAACTTGGCAGAAAGTGGGAGACGGGTGAAAAGGATGACGTGAGCCCGCCCCTGCTGTTTGCTGTCACCATCCTGGTCCAGGTAAAAGATGGGGCAGGCCTCTGAGGCCTCAGTCACCCAGCCCTGGAGCTAACCCATGCATGTCTAGCTATGTTCCTCCCACCCCCCGAGACCACCTGTTTCACTGTCCTTTGGAGACCTGGAAGGGCATGGCCTTGGAGGCAGCAGATCTGGGTTCAGGTTCGGACTCCACAACTTGATACCTAGCAAACCTCAGGTGATTCACTTAAGCTCTCTGACCTGTTTCTCTAGTTGTAAAATGCAGATAATACACCTGCCTCGCCCACCTCATGAGGTTGAGTCAAGGATGAAATGAGAGGCAACAGACCAGGAAGCATTCTTGTAGGGATATTGTTTGGGTGGATGTGGCAAGGATGGTCATTGTTCAGTCACTGAGTGAGAACCTTCCTGCGTGGCCAGCTAATCTGGGATAAAGTTTTGTATGACTTAGGATGTTTTGGTTGCAAGTAATAAATCCAACTCAAATTGGCTAATAGTAAAAACACCCAGAGGCAGAGGAGACTGCAGGAGCAGTGTGGTCAGGGTTTGGTCATGTTTTTCAGTCTCTCAGGGAATCTTTGTGTATGAGCTTCTGAAGCTGGTTTGCTTGTAGGTAGGAAAATGGCTTTTAGAAGTCCCAGGCCACGCATTCCACCGTTGCTGATGGGAATAGCGGCTTTTTTTTTTTTTTTTTTTTTTTTTTTTTAATCATAACATGTCTAGGACTCCTTCCTTTGGTCTATTTCAGGCCACCTGCTTGGCTCTGAATCAGTCACTGAGGCTAGGATGAGCCATGTTTATTGGCTTAGACCTGGGTTATTACTAAACCCGAACAAATTAATGAAACAAAGAGAGGCGGATTAAAATGATTGGCTTAGGCCAATCAGGGCTTTGCCCTGTGGGTAGGTGGGGGTCACATCCATGCAAGCCTTTTGTCTGCCACGGTTGGGAAGGGGAGGAAAGGGTGCCAACAATGACCACTACAGGTTTTCATCATGGTGGAGAACAAGGGTGATGAGCCAGCCTCTCTAGCATCCTTTTCCTCCTTTTGCCTACAACTCTAATTTGCATTTGGACTTCATTCTTCCCAATTCTTAGACTGTGTCCCTCTGTTGGAGCTCCATTTCCCACTCATCAAGAATGTGGTTAGGACTCAGGGCAATCAGTGCACTGCATCTGATCACGGGATTGCTTCTCAGACAGGCTCTTGGTTTGAGCAAACCAGGGAAACACAATGATACTCCCTGGGAAGGAAGGCTGGGACTGTGCCAGTTGCGCTTGTCTGCTAAACTTGCCCCTAAGAGGATGTGAGGTCTGGAGCTGTGGCTGCTGCCATTTTACAACCACATGGAAAGAGCCAGAAGTTGGAGCTAATACAGAGAGACGGAGCAAGGCGGGGAGACCCACTGAAGTCACTCAGACAGCCAAGCTAATTCCTGGACATTTCCGTTTACCATTAACACATTTCCTCTTTGCTTTCAGCCAGTTTGGGTCAAGTTTTCTGAGTTGCAACAATGTCTTAAATCATACAGTTCTCCTTCCTGTTCAAAGACAGTGAATGCCCAGAGCAGTGCATGTGGGTGGCTAGAACATTTGCCCAACTTCACCATTTGTCATTTGACACTAATATCCCATGGAAGGCACCCCGGCCATGAAAGAATGAATATGGATGAGATTTAGTCTAGATCAGGGGTCTGCAAACTGCAGCCGATGGGCCAGATCAGGCCCACCCCTGTTTCCATAAAGATTTATTTGAACACAGCCACACTTTGCACATGACTGCTTTGTACTGCAGTGGCAGAGCAGGGTTGAGTAGTTGCTTACAAAGCCTAAAATAGCTAGTACTTGGCCCTTTACAGAGGAAGTTTTTGCCCGCTATGTGTGTCCCCAGATGGAAGCAACACTGAGTGGCTCTCCATCGGAGAATTCTGTATCCCATTAATACCAGGTTCCATTATCAGCATTAGGAAAGCAGACTTTCACAGAACTGAGCTTATCCCAGACAGTGAATGAGAGACATCCTGCTTCTTTAAGGTTTGGTTTACCCAGTGCTTATCTCTTATTAGCCCTGGTCACACTGTCTCAGAAGTCTACAGGCTAAGAACATACTTCTTCTACCCCAGGCCATTACCCCTCCCTCTGAGTTGGGATGCCAAAAGCTACTGGTAAGTTGCAGTGGTAGCCCAGTGACCCACTTCCATCAGGAGGTAGGATGATGTAAACAAGGTGGGAATAGTTCTTCAGTTTTCCTATTGGAATGGCAACATTGTTACCTGTGCATCTGCATCTAAAGGGGGTGGATCCTACTTCTACCAACAATATAGTTCACCCCAGGGGTGATTGGGGAGCTCCATTTTTAATTCCCAGCTATCAAGCCCCCACCAGAAGTGCCACATAGACAGTTAATCTTGGTGAAATAGCCAAGGTCACCCCCTTGGGTTTTCTAAACTGAATCTCGCTGCTAAGTTAAATCACCAGGAAGCACCATAGCAAGGCCTCAGGCTAGCCCTCAGTGGAAGGCCGTCGCGGAAGTTATTTAATATGGCCTCCGCTTTCGTGCGAGGTCTTCCCGAGAAGTGGCTTCCTCAAGAACACTGTTGCATTGTCCACACGCAAGTGGTCAGAATCCACTCGTGGCTTCTACCTCCTTGAAGAGAAGGCAGTTTAGGAGTGAATACTGCTGACCAGGACTCTATTGTTATCTCAGGGGAGCTTGCACTGGCTTATCCACAAGGCTTCCCTTCTGCTCCCAGGAGGGTCCGGCAGCCTTCCCGACTTACACAGCACTCAACCTGGGTGTGAGATGGACCCAAGGGGGGAGTCAAGGCTCATCTGGATGAAGAGATCTGTAATAGTTTCCTATCTCTTTCCTGATGGGAGAAATATTCGTTAGCAGTAACCCACCCTGAGTGCTATATGAGTGCCTTCTACTTCAGGATCCACGTGATAAATCTGAGAATTTACCTGAAGGTCTTACTTGAATGCTGTTCAGGGCAGGAAACCCTCCAAAGAGCTGGGAGCAGAAAGGAAGTCCCATGGATATGCCAGTGAGAGTCTTACTCTGAGGAACGGTACCAGTAAATGACCCTCTTTTCTCTACTTGGCCAAACTTTACTGCCTTTTGGGACCCAGCCCAAATCTTCCCTCCTTGGCGTAAAACCAGCTCACACTGAGCAAACCCTTGTCTCTTCGCCACACCAATTACTGCAGTTTATCTCAGAATACCTTGGGGCTGTTGACTGTAAACAAAAAGCCAGATATTTCTCCAGCCTAATGGGCTTATTTGGGAAAAGTGATCGTAATCCCGTGTATGAGACAAGAACACAAGACTGTGGCAAGCCACCTGCAAGCGAAGTTGGCTAAAACAAAACAGGAAGCCCTTTTGTAGAGGGGAAAGGAGATTGGGAAGGGCCGTGAACACTTTCGGCCTTATTCTCTGGGCCCCACGTAGGGCATGAGAGCTCCCTCTCCTGGTCACCCTACTTCACTTTAAATGAGGTTTCTGTTAATTAATTTTTTACAAGACTGCTGGTACACTGCACAGACAGTAGATAGGAGTGGAATTTTAGAATCTCTGGTAGGGTTGGCGTTTTTGTTGTAGCAATGCAGGTGATGCATTTCAATATGTTGCTTTGTAGTCCAAACCCTTTTTAGCGAAGCAAAAATAACATGCAGGTGGGAACTACATTCCAGGATGTGGATTTGGTTTATGCTCTACCTCTGAGGACAACCTCTTCTTGTCCATCAACGAGGGTCAGGCCACAGAGCACCCACCTTCTTGGTGGGAAAGTCTCTTGGGAAGGTCTCTTGCCAGATGAGGAAGAAAGCCGGGTGACCACAGGATTTCGACCTGTCCCTGTGACAGCTCCCCTGCCTCTGGCCAGGATGTGCGCCCACCCCCTCATTGCTGAACACCTGCTTCAGGACTCAGGAGCACAGTCCCTGCTTATGGTCACATCAAGGAGATGGACCCCAGACAGACCAGAAAATGCAGTGTGCAGAAGGCTAGGACGAAAGTAAAGCGAGCCGCTCCAGGGAACCTGGGAGACGCAGCTTTCCCCACTCCTCCTTATTAGGCCTGCTGTGTCCTCAGCTGGAGAAGGTCTGTGAGGGCAGAACCCAAGTCAGGCCTCTTCGTCATCACTAATGCACCTGGTGTGGAATCTCACTGTCGGGAGGAGACTGGCGATGGTGAGCAACCTTCAACAACTCCCAACACTGAGCATTCTGCAGGAATTTTCTTTGTGCCCGTCACAAACGAGAGACATCATAGAAAATGCTATTCCTTTATTATTTCAAGGAGATAATACATAGTCCAATACACCAAAGCAATAGGGAATTAGAGGCAGCAAATAGCCAGTTTTCGAGAAGAGCCTCGGGCTGCATCTCTGAGCTTTTATCTGCCCACAGCCCATGCCTGCCTACGTGAAAGCCAGGTCTGCGACATGGAGCTTGCTGTGACCACAGCAGTGGACAGATGACCCAACTCGACACCCCACTAACCAAGAAAGGGTTCCGTGTGAGCCGCAGAGGCTGCACACACCAGGCGGCACTCAGCCCTGCCACAGCCAGGTTCACACGGCTACCGCCAGCATGTCTAGTGCTTGATTTTATATTTCTCTGAGCCTGGAGTGGGCAGAATGTGAATAAATCCTGAGTTGGAAATTAAGGTGAAAGACTTAGTAGTATTAATACTCTGGATGAGAGAAGACAACACTGTCTTTGAAGAGCATGGGCAGGGGCTCTGGTGGAAAAAGATGGAAACACGCAGAATTGGCCACGGGCTGCAGGTGCTGCCTTGCAGCCATCAGAGGCGTTTTTCATGGTACATGATGGGGTGGGGTGAGGGCGTGGGCCCTGGGCTGCTTCCTCTGGCACAGAGTTGAATTCGACGTTAATTTTCCACTCATAATTGGTTTCCCACACCTGGGGCTGAACCAAATCCTGCCCATGCACCAAACGTGTGGCCTTCCAGAGGCGTGTGGCTCAGTTCTCCCGTGTGGAGGAAGAGGGACTCACAACTCAAAGAGATGGCTCTTCCCCAGCCTGGCTCTTTTCCAGTGTAAACGAGGAAGGCGAGAGCCTTGGGCTCCTCCTAGTGAAGCCCCACCACGGTTTCTTTCTCTGGAAAATTCATCATGCCATGGAGCAGATTTATTTGCCCATGGGAGGACACCGTCCTGGCGACTTAATGGTGGCGTGCAAATGGGAATCGCAGCAGTGGATGCTCATACTCGTACTCATGGACGTCATTCGTTTCCATAGAACTGTCCAGGCTGGAGAGCTGGTGGGGAGGAGCTGCTTCTTCCCAGCGCGTACTGTTCCCCAACCAACCCTGGCCAGGCCCAAGTGGGTTTAGATGCTGCACGTGCTGATAGATTTTTGGTTTGTCAGGAGTGGAAACAATTGTTTTAAAACCATGTCACTGTGTTCTCCAAACCCAGAGTCATCGGTTTTGTTCTGTTCGACAAGAACGGGCAAGCACAGCTCGCGGTGGCCGAGGCTTGTGCAGCACAGAATGCAGTATGTATCGACACGTATAATCCTCGGTCTGAGCAGGTGAACACGGAGCTGCGGTGAACACAGAGATTCGGGACCCTGTGTCCTCTAGTCGGTGGAAGGCTCTGCCGTTGCCTCATCCTCGTGCCCCTCGAAGCCTGGGACCGGCTTCTGTAGAAAGTGCATGGTGGCCTGGATCACCTTGTCTGGGCCAATGTTGTACACAGGGTGAGTGGGCTGCTGCAAAGAGAAGAACAGAAACCAATTAATCGCCCTGACAGTCCTTGGAAATTTGACCCATTAAAGTGCTTGCATAAGGAATCAAGTTAGAGAGTCACACAGAGGTTTATCATACAAGGCCCTAATGTTCAACAAGAGGGTATTGATAAAAAATATTTTATAGCACATGGGACATAAAGGAATATTATAGAGCCATTAAAAAACATGCTTTTAAATATTTAATGATGTGGGCAAATGCTTATAACATATTAAGTAGGGAAAACAGTACGCACAATATTATTCCATACTTTTTCAAAATATATTTGTAATTGTGAGTTACAGTGTGTGCAATTGAGGGTAAGGACATGCTAGGTACACCACTTGGAAAAATGCCACTTTTCTGAACAATGTTTTATCAGTCTTTTATGTCTATATTTTAATTAAAAAGATGCAGTTAAAAATAAAAATATATAAAAATAAAAATGTTTTTATAGATGTGATGTATCTGGATAGGCAAAAATTGGACATACACCCAAATAGGAAGCGTAACATAATGATATGATTGATTGTTTTTAACTTTTCTTATTTAAACATTTATATATATTCCAATTATTAAAATAATGAACATGTATTTACATTTATAGTAAAGAGAAAGAACCACAACCCTATTTCACAGCCAAGGTGTCAGGCCATACTAAATTCTTCTGTGTCACTCCACCACCTCACAGAAACCCAGGAGAAACTTCAGGTCTGAGACAGGGCGCAGCCTAGGCCAGCAGTCAGGCTGGCTTCCACTCAGAGCGAATGAAGAAGGGGGCATGGATGCAGGGGAGATTTTAAAATTTTTTAAAGAATACTGTGAGCAACCTCATGCCAACCACATACATAAAACTTCAGGTAAACTGAATAACTTTATAAATTTTCAAAACTGACTCAAGAAGAATCTCTTTAAAACCTGTTTGAATAAATTAAATCAATAGTAACAATTGCTTATTCTGCTACCATCAATCTCCCCCCAAAATATGGGGCCTAGATGGTTTCTAAGGCAAGCGCTATTGAACCTACAAGAAACAGGTAATCTCTAACTGACACAACTTTTCTCAAAGGCTGAAAAAAGAGGGTGAGGGAATGATACCATCAAATTTTATGAGGCTATAATATTATCCTGAAACAAACTGGAAAAGACAATGAAACAAAAATTTAGATCAATATTATTAACATATATGCAAAAATTCTAAATAAAAATACTAGCCAAAAACATTAGCAAAGTGAATCCAGCAGTGTGTTAAACAAACATACACACACACCCTCCCCCCTCCACAATGACCAAGAAGGGCTCATCCCGAGAATGTAAAGTTAACAACAGAATATTTATTAATTAAACATACTGTATTAGATTAAAGGAGAAAAACCAGATGCAGAAGAAGCATTCAATAAAGTCTTACACTAGATTATGATGGAAATAAACAAAAACAAGTTAACAAACCAAGAATAGAGAGAAACATCCTTAACCTGGTAAAAAGTATTTATCAAAACCCACAGCCTTGGCTGGTGTGGCTCAATGGACTGAGTGCCAGCCTGCTGACCAACAGGTCACAGGTTCGATTCCCAGTCAGGGTTGTAGGCCAGGTCCCCAGTAAGGGACGTGTGAGAGGCAACCATCAGTGTTTCTCTTTCTTTCTCTCCCACTAAAATAAATAAATAAAATATTTTTTAATTAAAAAAAAACAGTAAGCATCCTACATAATGGTGAAATTATAGAAACCTTCCAATTATAATCAGAAGCAAGACAGGAACAGCCTCTGTTACTACCTTCAGTCAACATTCTTGAGGGGTCTTAGCCAACCTTAAAAGGCAAGAACAAGAAATAAAATTCTTAAGCTCAGGCAGGAAAATGCAAAACTGTCCTCATTCAAAGATAACATTACTTTCTAAATGGAAAACCCAAGAGATTCTATGACAAACTATTAACAACTATTAAGAAAGGTCAGCAAGGTTGCTGGATACAAAATTAAAATATAAACATCAGTAGCATTTCTATACATTAGTAACAACCAGTCACAAAATATAATGGGAAAATAAATATTCCAGAAGCAATAAATGCAAAAATTATAAATTTCTCATATATATCTATAAAAACAAAAGATGTGCTAGTTTTTTATGGAGAAAATGATAAAAGACCACTGAAGACATGGTATGTTCACAAACAGGAAGCTTAATATTGAGAAGTCAGTTCTCTCCCATTAATCTTAAATTCAATGCAATTCCAATAAAAATTCCATTTGATGTATTTTGTGGAATTTGAGAAGCTGATTCTATATTCATAGGAAGAAGCAGAAAGCAAAGAACAGCCAATGCAGTTTTGAAGAAAAAGAACAAGGTGGATGGGACTTGCCTACCAATATCCAAGATTTCCTGAAGACTGCAGAGGGGCAAGCGATCTGAAGGCACAGAACAGTGTCGGGAAACAATCACCCCATATACAGAAACTGAGTGTGTGACACACGTAATACATGCCAGTTGGAAAGGTCGCAAACTTCAATAAACGGTGTTGGTCAACTGGTTGTCCATATGGGAAAGAGATAAAATTACATCCAACCCTCAGAACAGACATCAATTCCAAGAGAATTAAACATCTAGGTTGGAAAAGCAAAAGTTTAAACCACCTTGAAGGAAATATATCTATGACCAGAGCCTAGGGAAAAGTTTCTTAGGTAAACACCTACCCCCCAAAAAAGAAATCTCAAAAACCAAAAAAAGCAAATGAAATTGCTCCCTTTAAAATTAAAGATGTCTATTTGACAAAAAAAAAAAAAAAAAAAAAAAAAAAAAAAAAAAAAAAAAAAAAAAAAAAAAAAAAAAAAAAAAAAAAAAAAAAAAAAAAAAAAAAAAAAAAAAAAAAAAAAAAAAAAAAAAAAAAAAAAAAAAACCCTACTAAAAAACAAAGTGAAAAACCTGGAAGAGATTCACCACATACACACCACTGACCAAGGAGCAGTATCAAGAACAGGCAGAGAACTCCCACAAATACATAAGAAAGGGCAAACAATTAAAATTACAAATCAGGAAGGAAGTGAGCAAAGGATATGAACTGGCCCGCAATTCACAGAAGATATAACACAAAAAGACACAACATCTGAGAAGATGCTCAACCTCACTAGTACTCAGGGAAATGCAAAACACAACTGTGACACCGTTTCACGTCTATCCAACGGCGAGAAGGAAGCGTCTGACTGCGGCGCCACTCACGGCTCCGTGAGGGTAAGACCACAGGGCAGCTCCGGGGGAGGCTCGGAGCCACCCAGTGAGGATGGAGGCGGGGCTTTTCCCCAACCCAGCAAGCCTGTCCCAGAGAATCTCACGTCGGAATGTTCACAGCTGCACGAAGAGCAAAAGCTGGAAGCAGCCCAATGTGACCAACAGGAGACTAGAAGAGTAGGTTGGGATAACGTTTGCGCAAGGGAAGACCATCCAGGAGTTAAAATGAATGCACTAGAGCAACACATACGAACACAGATAAGCCTCAAAAGTACAATGAACGGTCAATGAGAAAAGCAGCGCAGAGTAAGCAGCACAGTAGATACTGTTATAAAATGTTTGGAAACATACAAAACAACTCTCTGTATCATTTAGGGATACGAGCATTTGATGTGGCAGCACAGAAACATCTGCAGGCGTGATAAATGTCCAATTCAGGGCAGGGTTATGCTGGGAAGGAGGGTGGGAGAAGAATGGAGAGGGTTGCCTAGGAGGCAAACATGGGGGGGAAATGTTCCGACTTGTCAAAGCTAGTGGCCATTAGTTACTCTGTGGACTGGTCATTGGCGCTTCCCCTCTCGGGAACATGTCACGACACTCTGCTCAGGCCCCGTCGTCATCCGAGCGCTGCGGGAAGTCTGCTCAGACTCATGCGCCAGGCCCAGGAGCGTCTCCGGACGCGGCTCTGAGACCAGGCGGCTCCAGGGCTGGACGTGGCGCTGAACACCCTGCCCGCGGGGAGCTGACGTTCCGAGGGCAGCCGACAAAACACGTTACAGAGGTGGTGGTGAGCGCTACGAAGGGCGCAAACAGGGCGCTGCGTCAGACCGTTTGGGAGATCTCATTTACAGATGGTGGGCTGAGGAGGCTTCTCAGGAGAGGGGGCACGCGGGCGGGGCGGGGGGGCCGGGGAGGCTGTGGAGCAGGCTTGCCGAGTGCCCTCACCCGGCCTTACCAGAGCGTTTTCAGGCACACCCAGGACCACATCGTGCAACATGGCTCCACTGCCGAAGTGCTGAGCTATGGACAGGCCGCTCAGGCAGTAGCAGGTGTGGTAGAAGTCCCGCGACCTGCAAGCACAGGGCAGCTCTGAGCAGGTACTCCTCTGCTCCCCGCTGCCCCCATCACAGCCTCCAGCAGACGCAGACTTGGAGGCCATGCACTCACACACCCCATCCTGCCCTCCTCGCGCAGCAGCGCCAGGAAGCCTGGTTTTCCTCAGCTGCGTTTTCAAAGCCCGGTCCTGCAGCCCTGCCAGATGGCAGAAACTGCCACTTTAGAGTCAGTCCCTCTGGCTGTCTTCCAGAAAGGGATCTCCTGGGTGGTGCTAGCGCTAAATTAATATATTTCTTAAAAAAGAAAAAAAAACACCAATATGTCTAGAAATGGGCCTAGTGCCTCCTGATACACTGTGGGGGACCATCCTTCAGTTGGGCCTTCCGCAGGATGCTGACAGCAGCAGGTGTGTGCGTGCATGCACACGTGTGTGGCAGGTGAGAAGCAAAGGGAACAGAACTCATTTGATTTCCCTTATTTGGCACCTGAAGGTATTTAGTCTATTCTGTAATAGTTGTGATTATAATCTCTGATTATGATACTCAAGGGTTTTTAACTCCTGTATCCTTTTCTATTTAAAGCAGTTTGGCTAAAAGTAAAAAAAAGAGGAAAAAAAACTACCAACCCAGTGATTTCTTTGCCTGTCTGGAGAGGGGACTGCATGTACATTTGGGGAAAGGACGGGCATTGGAGGTGCCAGGATTAATGGCACTCAAAGGGGATGCCCCAGAGTTGGGGTGCTTCTTCGCATACCACACCAGCACTAAGCAGCTGGATGGAAAGGGACATACTGGCTTTTTAAAGGGCGATGCCTGCCGCCATCTGGCTCTGAGTAGACCTGAGGTGCACACCTCCCTGTCCGCTCTCCACCCCTCGCTCCCCAGAGAGGAGGCACTCACTTGCCAGGCTTGTCCAGAAGCCCCCCGGCGGGGCACTGGCAGCACATGAGAATGTACTCCTGCAGGGCCTGCTGATGAAACATCCAGTGGCTCATGCTGAGGGCAGGGTCACCTGGAGAAAGGCAAAGGATCAGTGCGGGCCCAAGCCTGGTGAAAGTCCAGCCCAGTATCGATGACTCCTGTGTCTTATCACCTGGGACATGTCCCTTCTCCTGAACCCTGACATGGGTCAAAGAGCAGCAGTGCAGAGTGGCTTTTGCTTTGTTTGAAATGCACCCATTACCTTGGACGACCACCTTCAACCACATCTGTGGCAGGCATGGACTAGCTGGTTAGCTCGGCTTTCCAGACTGATCTGTGTCACTGCTCCTGACTAGGTCCACAACTCCTTACTCTGGGCTGCTAAGACATTTCCTCTAGCTCATCTCTGGAACTTGTCACCCGAACTCTAATTAGCTGAGAGAACTCTTAACAGGGCTGGTAATGTCTGCTCATTCTACTTTTCTAAGCCTGAATTTAATCTACCTCCAAAGGGAATTGTCCAACTTTTCTCTTGGCTCAAAGATGTTCCTGAGAAGCATTGCTAGGAACTGCCGTCTTGCATCATATCAGCAGTTCTGGTAATTATGCTAAAGTCCTGTCAAGCACTGGGCTTCTTCACTCTGAAGCCCAAGCAGCACCATCAGGATTCTGTGGGCCACATGGTTTTCAAGTGGGGAGGAGGGACAATTCACCAGGAGACGGATGTGTGCAGAAACGTTTACCTGGGGACTGATTCTTAAAAATACGCCTATGAGTTGTGCATCAAGTCCTTGGCCAGTTTTACACTTTGATACCTGGGCTACAAAGACAGCAAACCATGGCAATCGAAAGCTATTTTTTCTTTCTTCCAGGCATTTTTTGGTCTCTAAGCTATTTTCTATATAGTTATTATGCTTTTGTACAATATCTTAAGTTTTTCACGTAACACTATAGGTATCAACTTTCCTGTTCTTCTACATAATCTTCATAACCATCATTCTGAAGAGTCACATAGTGTTTCATTAAGTGGAGGTACAAGGTAACTGTATTAATATAGGCACTGGGCCAAAACTCATTTATATGACCGTAGAATCTTCTGTGCTAAAAATCTGTCAATGTTTACAGTAAATGCACACTATATAAAGAGAGTAAGTAAGCAAAATATGCAATATATCTATATCTATCTATATCTTATATATATAGGAAGAGAGTGAGAATAGATAGAAAAATAGTTTTTAGATTTCTTAAATGAGAGAGTAAGAGATGGGGCAGTCGGAAAGTGATCGCCATTTCCTGGTTTGAGCACGAGATGCTGTGAAGTGGTTGGCTGACACTTGGGGGTTACGTACAGAAACCACTCATCCTCAACACCCGAGTCACGCTCAGCTCCTGGGACACTCACAGTAGACGAGGCACATGGGGACTGAGCCCAGCACAAGGACAGCACTCTCAGGTCCCTGTCCCAGGCTCACTCCGTGCCCAGACGCATGCTCTCTGAAGCACTCACACTAGTTAATTGCCTCCCTCTCTCTTCCTTCCCCAACTGTGAGCACAGCGGACTTCGTAGAAGATACATGCATTTATGATGGGACTTTACCCTACCTCCTTTTACTTATTTCCAAGGTTGTCTCAAGTTCCTTGCAATTGTTAAAAAAGGATGCAACAACACATCTCTGTGAGCCTTCTCTATGTTAGCATTATTTTCTTCCAATAGATTCCACTCCTTCCCAGGAGTGGAATTATTCAGTTGAAGAGAAAAAAACATTTTTAAGGCTTTTAATAGATACTGATAAGCTACTTGAAGAATTTATATAGCTGGCAGCAAAATTTAAGATGTTCTGGTACTACTTACAGCATTACTTACTTTAAAAAATCATCAGCATTTAAAATGTTAAAAAGAAACAGTACCCGATCATTTGTGTTGATTTACGTGCCTTTGATTACTAATGAGGGTGAAATTGTCCTATAACTTTTGTTTGCTAGTTGCATTTCTTTTTGAGAGTATCTGTTGATCCTTTGTCTTTCAAGATCTAAGAGTCGATTTTACCAATCTAGCTTTCTATTATATTTACCCACATGCTACACATACTTTCACCTTGTTTGGGTGTATGGGTTTTAAAGAAATTACACATTCATATATAAAATCACAGGCTATGATCACACTGTTGATTTTGCCTTTGTAATTTCTTCTTTAGAGAAGCCTTTTTAATGGGTGCAGGGATTCTTGGGGGCAGGGAATTGATGAAAACTCTAACACCAATTATGATGATGGTTGCACAATTCTGTGTCTACACTAAAAACCATTAAATTGTATACTTTAAATGGATGAATTATCTCTCAAGAAAGCTGTTATTTTTAAAAGCATATTTATTCAGCTTCAGGTAACAACATTAAGCATCTATGCAAAATATACCTTTATTTCATATCCTATGAGAATTAAAAGATTTATTATAAGGTAAATGATAACCCATCACAAAAAATGGAATCTGAAAAGAAAATGCTATGTTTACTATTGGGTAGATTACAGAGTGCTTCAGCTACCTCCTACATTTCTGAAGTCTGCAAGCTCAAAGTTCATAATCTCGACAAGGGACTTCCAGAGACCTTGAGTTTGCACACCAGCACACGGAATCATACTGAGATGAAGGGAGATAGGATTGCAGGATGATACTGGGCACTAGAATCAGCTTGTAGGTCCTTCAGACCTCTGCCTTAAATTACAGAGCCCCATTATAATGTCATTTTGCATTTCAAAGTTTCCTTTCATCTAAGAAATCAAAAGTTTTTCCAAACAGTAAGTAACAGGTATAGCCCAGTTTCACAGGTGGACAAATATACGCCTGGGGTATGTCCCAAAGAACAAGCAAGCAATCAGTAACTACAAATCCAGACAGAAACTCACAGGCCTGCTGCTTCCGAATCCCTCCACAAGCACAAAACAACTCACGAATTCAGTCAGCATTTGATATTTCTAAGACATTAATAACTCGTGCTTCTACTCAAACACTGTCTTCCACCTGCATTACAGAGCCCACCCACGGGGAACTACTGACGACAGCCACTTGCAGAGTCAGGGTCCAGCCTGGGTTCAGGGCCGATGCGTGTCGGTCCCTTGTTATCTTTTCAGTTAGCAGTATGATCATCACCTTCTAAAAGTGTTGTTTATTCATTTACTGAAATAAATGTAGTAAAGCATATGGCAAAAAAAAAAAAAGGCAGAGGATAGAAAATTTAAGAAGGAAGTCCCCTCCCTCCGAGTCCTCCCCTCACCCAGAGGCACCCACTGTTAAAGGGGCTTTGCATCTGCTTCCAGGGAAAGCTGTGTGGATGTCAGCCTGTGTGCAAGCACAGACGACTCTAGGCCTGGCCTTCGGTGCTTTCAGTGTGCCCTGGAGAGCTCTCTCCATCAGCCCATTGTAGGCAGCCATGTTTGGAGAGATCATACTTATTTAACTTTTGACCTTTTCATGGGCAATGGGGTTGTTTGCTATTAAAACTTCACTTCAGCCCTGGCCACTGTGGCTCAGTTGGTTGGGCCATCATCCCATAACCACAAGGTTTCAGGTTCAATTCCTGGTCAGGGTGCATGACTGGGTAGTGGGTTCAATTCCTGGTCTAGGTGCATATAGAAAGTGACCAGTCAATGCTTTTCTCTTGCACTGATGTCTCTTTCTTACTCTCTCTCTCTCTCTCTCTCTCTCTCTCTCTCTCTGAGAGCAATGAAAACATGTCCTTGGGTAAGGATTAACAAAAATTAAAAACTCCAATACACATCCTTTGCTAATCTCTCTGCAGGTAGTGTTCTGCCAGTGAACTTGTTGGGTTCAAATAATCGAAACACATGTCTCCAAACTACCCTCCAAAAAATGATGCACCTATTTCCACCCCTACTAACAGTACAAAAGTGCCTGTTTTTCCGCACTCTCCCCAATATAGGGTATCAAGGTTGCTAATCTCTGTCAATCTGACAGCAAAAACTAACAGTGTCCCACTGTTTTTATTTGCATTTCTTTAACTATCACCTTTTCATTTGATCACAGGACATCTGTGTGTGGTGGTTACAAGCAGGGCGCTGATACTGTTGCAGGTAGCTGTCAGGTATTTATAGAGCAAGTCACTCACCCTCGATGTACTGCTTCCTCAGCTGTAAAATGGGAATAACAATAGTACCTCTTTCAAAAGGTTGTTCTGAGGGCCAAATGAGAAAATGCATGCCAGTCCCCGGCACAGTGAGCACTCGCTAAGTCTCAGCGGCCATAGTAGCAGCAGTCGTAGAAGTAGTAATAATAGCAGTTCTTTTTCTGTCTGTTCAGATCCTTTGCCTGTTTTTCACCGGAGCAGTTTGGTTGTTTCTTATGGATTCAGATGACTTTCTCAAATTAGAGACATTAGCCCTTTGTTGCTTGTCAGAAATATTTCTCCCACCTTGCTACCTGTTTTGTTTATATCACTTCCCTTCTTTTTAAAAAAGATTTTATGTATTTATTCTTAGAGAGAGGGGAAGGGAGGGAGAAAGACAGGGAGAAAAACATCGATGTGTGAGAGATACATCAATCAGCTGCCTCTCGTACTCCCCCAGGGACCTGGCCCACAACCCAGGTGTGTGCCCTGACTGGGAATAGAACCAGCAACCTTTAGGTTCATAGTCCGGCACTCAATCCACTGAACCACACCAGCCAGGCCTCCCTTCTTTCGTAAAATAACTTTGGTGTTTGTCTTTATATAAGAAATACAAAGTAATTGTAGGAAAATTAGAAAATGCAAACAAAAAACAAAGAAAACAAACGTTGCCTGTCATTTTACAACCCACATACCTTCTATTAGATTTTGGGAGCCAACTCTTCACTAAAACTGGAATTATATGTGTACTGCTTTGAAACATAACTTTGATCACAGTATATTCTAAACACCTTTTCTACACTGCATCACCTTTTGACTCCCAGCATCATTATTTTGCCCACTGTTCAAAACTCTTCCCTTCTTCCAGACCCTGCCTGGCCCAAGCCCACTGCCTCTGGGAAACGGTGGGGGGCAGGCCCCGTGCGGGCCGTCTCCCGGGCAGTGGAAACAGCCGAAGCACCGGGAGGCACGGGCAGCCTTTCCCACAGGCATGCTCTGATGTGACGAGTCCTCCAGGACTTGCGCTGCAATAAACAAAATGTCAGCCCGGGCCCCCCTGGGAGAGGCTGGCAGGTGGTGCTCCTGTTACAGCTCTCTCCGCATTTTCCTGGCAACCGCCGGATGACTGCATCTCAGCCCTGCCAAGGACAGGTTTGTGAAAGGCTGACAGCTTTACCAGGAGCTCAATCTCACCAGTTCCAATGAAAAGATCACTAAAGCCCCATGTTATTTCTGGTTTGAAAATGTTGGACTCTAGGGCAGTTCCTGACTTTCCCACTATAGTGGTTCAGCCCAGACTGGGCGGGCTCGAAAGCCCAGCCCCAGGCCAAGGGCTCTGAGGACAGGCTGACACAGGGAGAAAGCGAGGACAGGCCAGAGGCTCTGTTCACTTCAGTCTCAAAAGTGGCCGCAATTCAAATTAAGAAACTAAAGAAAGGGGCTCAGAAAGAACAGTCAAAGAGAAAAAGTGTGTGTGTGTTGGGGATAGGGGTGAGCAGTAGAAAAGAATCTCATCGGTCTGCATTTGAGCGATTGATTGCCCAACTACAAAGTCCAAAGAAAAGCTTCCCTGGGGCCAAGGGATCTCAGTCCAAGAACAGATCAGCACCCAGCAGAGCAACCAGGCCGGCCTCCCTCCCCACCCCGCACTGGCTTCCTCAGAGACATCCTGTTCTCACACAAAATAGATGGGAAAGATAACTCAGGATGCAGCAGGTGGCCTGAGATTTCAAGAGATCATATGGACAGGCTCCCAGAAGCTTTGCTTGCTCTGCTTTGGTTTTGCACTCCCATCTGAGAGGCCGCAGAAAAAACACACGCCTCTCCACTTGAGTAGTGCAGGCAGAACAAACTTCCATTTTGGATTCTTTAACGTTTAAAATACCACATTTCTTATGGTGGCAGTTACACAGCCAGACAGACACGGTGAGCCTTTTCTCCGGGCGTTCTGGTTCTCTGCCCCTTTATACAGTTCCCTTTTCTGTCACTGCTGTGGCCACGTGCACAGCATGGGTTTTCAGTTCTGATATGACCAATTTGGAGCACTGCATCGGAAACTGTGGCTTCACACCCAGCTGAGGTGTCAGTCAACATGCGGCCCAGGACAGGCACCCACCCCCTCCCAGCCGCAACCAGGGCGAAGCAGCCATGATCCCTAAACCACTGGAACTAACGCCTAGTCTGCATGTGCATGCCTAAGAGAAGGTTCCAGGCTGGCAACTGAAACTCCAGGATAGACAGAGCTATTTCAATCCCTCTGAAAACGCACTCTGGCTTCCTGACTTGGTTAGCAGCCTAGGGAAATCACCCAGCCCCCATCACCGCCCCCAACAGGGCCCAGCTCACCTTGAGCATGCAGTGCCCGGTGGAGGAGGGGTAGGAGCCCTGCCTGCCAGAAGGAGTAGCAGCCATCCACCAGCTTGTTACAGCGGCCCTGGAATCCACCTTCAAACCGCATCTGCCGGCTTGTCACCCATTGCTGAGAAGGAGACAAAGAGGGAGAGGCAGTGGGCAGCTAAAAGAGACACAAAATCCAGCAAGACCGTTCTCCAGAGGCTGATTTGGGGAGGCATCTCCCGGCTTACCGGTGCTCAGAGTTCTAGCGCTTTGGCTTCTCACCTCCTTCTCCTCACCGCCAGACCTCGAGGGGAACATTTAGGCTGACCCTCCCGAGGCAGGCAGCACTGATCTCTGCTCAGGGCCTAACACAATTTAACCACCTTTCCCCAGGTTCCGCATGGGTGCTAGTGCTGAGAGCATAAAGAGACCAAGCTGGCTTGTAAGGACACCTGCAAACGTCTCTTAATGAACAGGGCTTCACTAGGAAATTTAAGGCAAGACCACCAGGAGCTCATTTCTAATCACTTTCCCTGCTCAGGGAAGTTTATTAAAAGTAGGAATTTTGTGCTACATCTCACTGGATGATCTCAAACTGTTTCTGACTTTTACTTGGCTCCTGAGGAAACTCATCCCAGGTCTCTAAGCGAGTCACTCGCAGACTGGAAGGAGAAGCCACTAGTTCCGGTTGGCAATGGCGGCTCTGTCTAGTCTGGCCGCTCTCCGGGGAACCTGGTTGGCTGATGGAAGAAACTCTTTCCCTTTGGACCTGTAAAATGGCTCCTGATATCACTCGGTGGTCATGTATGATACTGCCATTTCTCACTTATCTCCAAGTTTTCTAAACACACTCTACTACTGAGACCAAGATCGTCACAGGTTGGGCAGCTCGGAGGAGCAGAGCCAGCTGGCTGAGCAGATAATGACATTCCCATTTCCCTCCCAGCCCTGCAAGGCAGTTTAGTTGCAGCCACCAGCCATGGACTTCCAGCGCCGCCTTGGTAACCGAATGGCACCGAGCAGGGTACTGCCCTTGTACCCAGATTCTTACTAGACCGAGTACCTGAAAGTAGTCACAAATGACCCTTGCAGAAACGGGGGCAGGGGGAGCAGGTTCCAGCCCTTCTTTAAGTAAATGGGTACAGGGTTACCCACTTGTATCCCTACTTAAGGTAACACTCACCCAGAAAGAGTCACAATCCCAAATTCTTGAAAAGAAAGACAAAAAAATTGCACGGCAGTTTTTTTGACTGGGGATAACTTAGGCACTAAGTCAGGGAGTAAATACTCCCCAAAGACATCTCCTGGGTGGCTGTGCATGTGTTTGTATGCTAGTTCTCTGACAACAGTTTAAAGATAATCTCGTGACCCCTTGAAGCTGACAGTTTTCTGAGTTCATCCTGAGTATCGGTCAGGAGGTTGAAGTCCAGACATGAACGTTTGGGCTGCCTGCTCAACGCAATTGCCCAGCTCTGCCCAGCAAATTTAAATGTAGTTACTAAAAGTTCACATAGCGTGGTAGGAAATAAAAGCTTGGCTTCAAAATGCCTCAAAGCTCTTCTCATTACTTTTTCTCTTAGGATATTCTAAGACACACGATAACCCCTAATTTTAAGAGACTGAAGCTACATTTTTCTTGGAAGTCTGAGGAAGGTGATCTGGCTCAGACCAGATGTCTGAGGGACTCAAGAAAACTCTGGTGTTGGCCTAACACACTGTAGAAAGTTCAGAGCAGGAAGATGGAAAGGCAGGAGGAAGGGAGCTGAAACTGGGAGCACATGTTCACTCCTTCTACTTTCTCCAAACAGTGTGAGCGCTCTAACTCCATGTAAAGCTTCGTTACAGTGCTCCTCCCTGGGTTCACCAGCTCCTGGCAGGAGCTCTGTGAGCCCCTCCCATAGCCCCACCTCCCCCAAAGCCTGAGCAGTCACATGGCAGGGTGGGGGGCCTGGGGTCTGGGAGGAAGACTATCAACAGGCACTCACCAACAAGTTCTTCAAATTTAAGAAACGTTCCTTCTTGAGGATGACCAGTGCAGCCAGGCCACAGAAAGTATAACCACCGTGGGCTTCCATCCCTGGCACCCCGCCAATTCCCCCTTCCCAATTCTGACACCTAGGAGAAGATGGAGAAAAGGAGGTCAAGGGGTCAGTGTCAACCAGCGAGCAGCCTGGTTGAATGGATGCGCACAAATGTAGGACCCGGGGTGGCAAAAAACGTGTTCATTCACATAAAGGCATAAGCCATCACAATTATGAATAGAAAGATGTCACCTAATTAACTTTCGGAAATGCCTTTCCTCAAAAAAAAAAAAAAAAAAAGGAAGCTCAGCAGTAGTCTACTTATGTAACATACATCTCAAGTAATGGCTTTTTAGAAAAAAGCTAGAAAATTATATATATAGTATGATAACCATCAGGTTAAAATAAAATAGAAAAATAATTGCTAATTCTGGTTATATTTTAGTATAGGTTTATTGCTAGCATTTTTCCTCTTAATTTTCCTGTATTTTCAAGAGTTTCTATAGTAAATAAATATACCTTTATAACTATTTGAAATAAACTTATTTTTTAATTATAATTTCCTATATACTCAAATGACTCACTTATTATTACAATTATTATAATCTGAAGTTAGACTATATATTAAGAGTTCATTTCTTATCATTAAATCTTATTTAATTCAATCCTAGGCATAATCTTTGGCCCAGAAATATAGGTCATTTCTAGGAATTAACCCTACAAAATAAGAATGTTCCCAAAGACCAAATTATAGGAATGTTTACTATATTCCCATTTATATCAGCAAAATATTAGAAATAACACAGGTGCCCAACAGGAAGGGACGAGTTATACACAGTGTGGTTTATCCGTGCAACAGAATACTACGGTCATGTGAAATGCTACAGAAATATATTTAAAGATGTTCCAAATATATTACGCGAAAAAGTTTTAAAATGATAATGTACTATATGATTATTCTGGAATTCTGGAAAGATATGCCCCAAATGAGTTGTTGATAGTGGGTTACAAATGGTTTAGATTTTCTTCTTTTTGCTTTCATGAACAGGCTTTACCTGTGAAATAAAGAAACTTTCAGTATATTTTCACGTAACAACAGAGAATTTTCTTCCAATGATCTTGAAGTATGTACATCAGAGTCATACTCCCTGCAGGTGCATTTGCCTCACAGTACAGGCGCTCAGGTGGATGAGCACTTAACCCAAGAGCCGGTAGAACTTCCGAGTGGGAGAGAGAGGAAGCGGTAACACCTTGGTCCTCCAGGCCCCTCTCCCTGAGGCCAGGCATCTTGGGAGCTCACAGGCCTTTTTCAGAGAAGCCGCAGGCCCAGGGGGATCACAGTGCAGACAGAGCGCAGAGCCAGACACTGGCTACCATCCCCACTCAAACACACACTCCAAGTTTTCTTTCCAGTACTTTTGGCTACATGAAGCATAGAAACAGCTCAAGTTAAACTTCTGATGAGTAAAGAATACGCACACAAAACACCTCGTAAAATTTGTTTATCTTAACTTCCTTTACATTTTTTAAATTATAAAAATTCAGTTTAAAAATAAACAATGAAGAGTAAGTCCCCTGCCCATTGGCCTCCTAGTCCCTCTCACCAGCAATGACCTCTATCTGTTTCTGTGTCCCAGTCTCTCTCTCTCTCTGCACGCACACACACACACACACACACACACACACACACGCATACACACAATATGCATTCCACTTACCCTCCTTTTGTTTTCGCATGCATGGAAGCAACTTAGTAAACTTCTTTGGGAGTGTCTTCTAGCTAAACAGAATGGACTGAACACAAGAGCCCAGTAAAACGAGAGTAAAGCAATTTTAAAAGGGATAAAACCACCACGGTAAAGACAATAAGACAGAATATGAATACAGACAGAAGCTAAATTTTGAAAGCTAGAAAGGAGAGAGAGAAGTAACTGACTCAACAGAACAGAGAAACCTAAACCAGCCCGGGGAGTGGGGAGGAGACAACAGAAAGCAAGGTGATTGCTCCAATGAAAGGCCCAGGGACCGGAGGCACAATGCGCCCCCTAAAGTGGGGTGCATGTGAGACAACCTGATTGCCTGCTCATTTATATAAGAACCAGTTAGACCTGCAGGTACCCGGCAGGAGTACTCAAACCCAGCAGAAGATGGTGTTTTGGGGGACCTGAACTCAGGATATCCGGAACAGCTGAGAGCAAGGGGGAGGCTCTATTCTGAGTAGGGGGTTGAGTCTACAATCAGAACACAAACACCCCCAATTCCGTTCTCTACTAGTATTTCACAAGGCTGGCTGCCAACTTCATACCCCAACCAGGAATCTGGAAGATTCTTCTCTAGGGAAACTCACATGTTCAAGGGAAAACCCTACAAATACTGACATATGAGAATTCCCCAATGAATGGCTGGCTCCTAGCCCACCCTGGCACACAGAGCTCCCCAATGGACTTTCTGAATACCTAAATACCTAAATTCAGATTCCTAAATCTGAATACCAGACATTTGAGCAAAGTCTCCAATATGAAAGAGAGAGACCCAACAAACAAACAAAAATAAATTGGAGTAAATATGTAGGAAGCAGATGTAAACTGTTTAAAGTTATATCTTTAGATAAAATATAACGGAAAGTAAAAATAGTGTAAGTATAAAATATTCCTGAAACAAGAACAGAAGATATATAAGAAGCATTCTTTGTTATAAAGATAAAATAGCTCTGGAAAGTTTAAAATAGAATTACAAAAGCAATAACAAAAGGATTAAAAGATAAAAGGTAAGGGAATCTTTCCAAAAGTATATAAGAAAAATTAAGAGGTGAAAAATAGGCAAAAAATGTTTGAAAAAGTAAACCAACCCTACTTATAGGATGTTATAAAAAGAGCAGACATGGAAAATAAAGGGGAAGAAATTATAAATTAGATAATATAATAAAGTTTCTTAGAACTGAAGTATACAGACTTCTCATCAAGATGGAGGTGTAGGCAGACACACTTCTCCTCCTCAGGCAACCACAAGAAGAATTACAACTAACCTCAAAACAAATAACACCCAGAACTACCAGAAAATCAAACTGTGTGGAAGTCTGACAACCAAGGATTAAAGAAGCCACATTATCCCGACCAGTAGGAGGAGTGGATGCAGAGTCAAGGCAGAGAGGCAAGGAGATGTGGTGTGGCACGAGGAGGCGGTGGTGGAACAGGTGGTCCCACATTCACAGGTGGTAGATAAAATTTGGGAGGGATACCTTGGGAGCAAGCAATCCCAGACCCAGGTCAGACTGCACAGCCAAGGGTTCCAGTGCCGGGAAGATAAATCCCCATAACTTCTGGCTGTAAAAACCAGTGGGGGTTGGGGCAGTGGAAGAAACCGCTAGATTTTCAGGAGACTCTGATTAAAGGGCCTACATGGACTTAAAACATACACAGACCCACCCACTCTGGGATTCAGAACCAGGGCAACAGCTGGAAGGGCATCAGTTGCATACAGAAAGTGGGTGAAGTGACTGGAAATAGTTTAAGTACCAGGCAAACCTCCAGAAGCCAGGCGGCAGCACTATCCCCTCTCCAAGCCCTCCCCCCCCACAGAGCCACAAAGTGGTGAAGTGGGTTGACTCACCCTCACAAATATCTAAAGGCTCCACCCCATACAACTTAACAGGTGTGCTAAGACAGGGAGTCAAAGCACCTCTACCTAATATACAGAAACAAACAGGGAAGCTGCCAAATTGAGGAAACAAATATGGCCCAAGAACAAAACCCCCAAAAAAGAACTAAATGAAACAGAGCTAGCCAACCTATCAGATGTATAGTTCAAAACACTGGTGATCAGGATGCTCAGAGAACTCACTGAGTATGGCAACAACATAAAGGGATAAATGAAGGTTACAATAAGTAAAATAAAGAAAATCTACAGAGAAACAACAGTGAAGGGAAGGAAGCCAGTATTCAAATCAATGATTTGGAACATAAGAAATCAATAAGCATTTAACCAGAACAGCAAAAAGAAAAAGAATTTTTTAAAAAATGAGGATAGTGTAAGAAGACTCAGGGACATCCCCAAAAGTGCCAATATCCAAATCATAGGGATGCCAGAAGGAGAAGAAGAAGAGCAAGAAATTGGAAACTTATTTGAAAAAATAATGAAAGAAAACTTACCTAATTTGGCAAAGGAAATAGACATACAAGTCCAGGAAGCACAGAGAGTCCCAAACAAGTTGGACCCAAAGAGGGCAACATGAAGACACATCATAATTAAAATGCCAAAGGTTAAAGATAAAGAATCTTAAAAGCAGCAAGAGAGTTACCTACAAAGGAGTTCCCTTAAGACTATCAGCTTTTGCAGGCAAGTATTCAAAGTGATGAAAAGCAAGGACCTACAACCAAGATGACTCTATCCAGCAAAGCTATCATTTAGAATGGAAAGGCAGATAAAGTGCTTCCCGGATAAGGTTAAAAGCTTAAGGAGTTCATCATCACCAAGACATTATTACATGAAATGTTAAAGAGATTAATTTAAGAAAAAGAAGATCAAAACTATGAACATTAAAATGACAACAAACTGACAACTATGAACAAATGAATCTAAAAAACAAACTAAGAACAGGAACAGAATCATAGATGTGGAGATCATTTGGAGGGTTATCAGCTGGGAGGGGGAAGGGGGAAAATAGGGGAAACGGACAGGGAATAAGAAACATAATTGGTAGGTATAAAATAGACAGGGGGCTGTTAAGAACAGTATAGGAAATGGAGAAGCCAAAGAACTTATATGCACAACCCATGGACATGAACTAAGGAGCGATTGCTGGAAGGAATGGAGGAATGGGTGTACTGGGTGAGGGGGGAAGGGGGAAAGTTGAGACAAGTGTAATAGCATAATCACTAAAATATACTTTTAAAAAGAACTGAAGTATATACAATTCCAGATTGAAGATACCTGCTGAGTACCCAGCAAATGAATTTTTAAAAAAATCCCTATTATTGTTCATCATTATGAAGTTTCCAAAGATCAAAAATAAAGCTTCCAAAAACTTCTAGGCATGGGGGGTGGGACAGAGAAAAAGAGAAACAAAACAAAAATACAATGGATAGGGAATACACTGGCATTAAGAGTCAGGAAAACACAGTCGTTGCCTTAAAAGGTTTCAGTCACTTAATTTCTATGTATTTCAGCTCTTTAGGGCCATCTAACAGAACCCACTATCTACAACAGAACACCACAATGTGTGAGCTACAACCCCCAAATTACCTCACATATGCAGAATCAGGAAATATGACATACCAACTTCAAGATACCTAGATGTTAAAATTGCCAGACAAGGATTTTAGAGCAGGTATTTTAATTATATATTTACCTCAGTGACGTGAAGAAAAATATATTTGTTATGAATAAAAAGATGGGAAATTTCAACTGCGCAACACAAAGTAGAAACAATGACCAAACTCAGGCAGTCTAGCTCCAGAGCCTGTACTCCAGATCTCTACACTGTAGCTACCCCACTAGCGAGTACTACATACCAAGTCCTCAGTAAATGTTGGCTATTGTTATTATCAGCCTTCTCAACAGTGACACCGGAAGCCAAAAGATAATGGAGCAATGCTTAAAAATTCTGAAGGAATATAATTTATACAGTTTCCAATTTAGAAACCTGTAACCAAATAAACTATCAATCAAATGTGAGACCAGAATAAAGATATACATAAAAATTTTTAAAATGTATCACCATAATCAATGTCACCCCAATAAATTTAATTAAAAAAAATTTTTAATATATCACCCAAGTGCTCCTTTGGAGGATCTCCTGGAGTATGTGCTTCATTGAAAGGAGTCTGTAAACCAAGAGAAAGGAGGGTAGGGCTTCCGCAAAGGGGAGAAGTGGAGTGAATTTCACGCTGAAAGGAAGCGCCTGGACACCTACTGCAGCCATCTGAGCACAATCTGCCCCAGAGAAGCAGGAGGGCAATGCGCTCCAGGTAGGATAACTCAAAACACACACGTGTGTGCACGTACATGCACAAACACACACAAAAGAGAATCGATATGTTGCTTGAAGTGTTTGACTATATCCAGAGTAACTGTATAGCAGTGGCAGAAAATTTGGGAATGAATTCATGACACATGCATTTTTAAAAAGAGGTAATGATTAGTCTAAGAAGATTAAAGTTATACAAAAACAACAAACATTATCATAGTATATTATCTGGTTTAGCTATAAATATATTTTCATAGTAATAAATATACTTTGATAAAAATAAAAATGTAAAAAATAAAACAATGTAGTTTCCATATCTTTTCATAATATACATATATATCTACTATACATTTTGTTTTCCTTATTTTTAAAGAAAGATAAACTATTTGAAGCATCCAGGAAAGTATAGGAAATAATATATAGAACATACATGCACCTGACACCTACCTTTCATTTAACCATGTACATTTCAGGGCTTTACAAAAATATTTAGAAGAAATGAACCATTAGAGACACAGTTCAAGTCTTCAGTGGAGATGTGTGGGCCTCCCCAACCTCGTTTCCTTTGCTCTCTCCCCGGATATAACCACCACCCTGAACTTGGTATCTATCTTTCCCATGCATGCTTTTATATTATTATGTATGATTCCTTCCATATAGAACTGTTTTGCCTAGTTTTACATTTTAAGTAAATACACTGAATGGTATGTTTAACAACCCCCTTTTGTTACTCAACATTGTTGAGATTCATCTATACTGATACATGTAGCTCTCATTCATTCATTTTTTCATTCATTCATTTTTTTTAATCATTTTTTTATTTTTCAATTACAGTTGACATATATTAGTTTCAGATGTACACCACGGTGAAATTATTTAACTTACTAAATGATCATCCTGATAAATCTCACACCCACCTGACACCACACCTAGTTACTAGAATTTTAGTGACTACATTCCCTATGCTGTACTTTACATCCCCATGACTGTTCTGTAACTACCTACTCGTACTTTTTAACCCCTTCACCTTTTTTACCCATCCCCCTGACCCCCCTCCCATCTGTCAAGTGTCAAAATGTTCTCTCTATATCAGTTTGTTTCTGTTCTGCTTATTTGTTCATTTGGATTTTTAGATTCAATTGTTATAGATATGTATTTATTGTCATTTTCCTTTTCATATTTCTTTTTTTCTCTTCTTAAAGAAGACACTTTAACATTTCATAGACTACTGGTTTGGTGATGATGAACTCCTTTAGCCTTTTCTTGTCTGGGAAGCTCTTTATCTGTCCTTTGATTCTAAATGAGAGCTTTGAGATTCGTCCATATTGACACATGTAGCTTTCATTCATTCATTTTAATGGCTATATTATATTCCAGTGTGCCTATATCAAAACTCACTTGTCCATGCTGTGCTTATGAACACTTAATCTGTTTCCAGCTTTTGTCTGTCTCTTTCACGCATCGTGTGAGAGTTTCCACAGGAGTGGAATTATTGGGTCATCAGCAAGGGCCACTTTGAGATATTACCAAGTTGCTCTTAAAAATGGATAAATCCACTTAGACTCTCACCATTTCTGTCTAACCAAGTCTTTGACCCTTGCCAGTCTAAACTGCAATACGACATTAAAGAAAGTTTGGTGCAGGGCACCTTTTAAGGTAATTTTGAAACTTACAATGCTACAACCCTAATACATCTCTTTAATTTTATTTTCCCTTCCAGTCTTTTTTTTCATTTTCTTTATTTTTCAGAAGACTTTGGCGGCAGCTGTCTCAGAGGCCAGGACAAACCCAGCTCCTCTCACCTTGCTATCCATTCGGCAGTGCCCTCGAAGAGGTCTGGAGTGATGATGTTGGTCAGAGAAGCTACCGAGGTGGCACAGTATGCACTTCTGGAAGGACAGAAATAGAGGGGAAAGTGTTAAGCTTTAAGGAAGAGCCTAAATAAGGCCCAGTGAACTTCTTGGGCAGATTGCTCTCTCTGCCTAGCAAGCTGTAGTCACCTCCTGTCCTCACTCTTGGCCCAGGATCAGTCCTCCTGGGTCTCCAACCGAGAGGTTTGACATTCTGTTTGGATAGAGTTGCTCACAGCATGGCTTCAGTGAAAAGAACATGCCATTCTATTCTCCCTACCTCCACACGGTCAAATCTACATCAGAGGAAATAACAGCCGCATCAATTCATGTCAAAAGTGACTGCAGCTCTTCTTTCAAAGACCTATCAGGGTTCCCAAAATTCCACAGTGTCATTCAGGTATTTCTGATACACTCACTCACTCAGATGTCAGTGCTATTTCAGATCCAGGATTTGTCTGTTTATGGCACGGACACATTAAAGCTTGACTATATGTGTTTTTTCTGCAACAAACACACTGCAAAGCAGGCCACCAGGCCATAATGGCTGCTTCGATCAGAGAGGGCTAGATGAGCCCACTCAGATACCTTCCTCAAGCCTCTGGAGGGAGGGAAAAAAAAAACCCTTTGATTTCACACACCCCACCAGTACAGACACAAAACATACACACATGTTTTTAAATGAAAAAGAAAGAGCACATGTTTTTATTCTCATAATGCTGTCCTACTTGATTTGGAATGATTCTGCCAGCCCTAATTCTTCTCAAAACATTTATTTCAGCTTTGCCCTCTATGATGGAACATGTCTACAAACTGTCTTTTCTTCCCTGCTACTGTCTTTTCAGATGCCAGCATCTCAGCTCCATTTTATCTTGAAGATAAAAATTCTGCTTACAAATCCTTTTCCTAAGACCTCCTAAGAAATTACAAAAGGGAGGAGTGAGAAGGGTCTAGTTTCTGTAATTAGTCAAACTTAAGGCAAACTTACTGAGGCTTTCCGAAGAAATCTCTGCAGAAGCTGTGAGTTTTATCCTACCAGCATTTTTACAGCCTGTTCATGCTGGCCAAAGGCACCGCAGAGGCTGAGTTACGCCAGCAGGCATCGGAAGCATGCAAGAGTCGTAGGTGCCAAATGTCGCCATCTACCAAAAGCTAACTTCGCAGGTCTGATCTAACTTCCTTCATGTCTTGAGCCTCTCAACGGGGTTCAAAAGTATTTGCTCTTGAACCCTAACGTAACCTCTGAGGTAGGGAGGAGGCTAAAAACGCAGTTCGCCTCTCATAAATGGAAGAACTAAGGCGTGATGCCAGAAGCCATGGACTAGTCCTAGATCTCACATTGAGATGGGGAGGGAACAAAAACGCATCTTTTTGGTGCAGTTTCTTCCTCTCTCCCTCCATCCAGTCATCACATCTCTCAAATCTGTCCACTGCTCTCCATCCACGCTGCTGTCACCCAAATCCAAGTCACCATTACCTGGATCAGTCTCCTGTCCAGTCTTCCTCCCTTCAGCTCTGAAACCAGAAGACTTTTACTAAAATACTACTTACTATCTACTCATTGCAGCTGGGGAACTAATAATACACGGATCACATCACATACAGTCGGATTACATCACTCCCTACTTAAAACTGTCTGTGGCTTCCTACTGCCTTTAAACTCTGGGCTTCTTAAGATTTCAGGACCCCTCACCCGTTCCCCACAGGTGCTTCTAGCTCCCATCATCCCATGGCCCCAGGACCTCTACACTTCAGCAACACGGAATTCTTTCTTGAACACACTCTATGCTCTGTCATCTAGGTATGTGATAAAATGCCAAAGCGATCTTGCCAGGGTTTGTTTGCTTTTGTCTAATAATCTGCAAAAGCTTTAAAAAGCTAAATTTCAAGACTGTGCATATTTGATTGGAATATCTATAGAACAGGAATGAAAATGTAGTGATCCTGAAGGGAAAAAAATCTTGTAACTTTTTCCTTGAGAAGCATCAACACAATACTGCATTACTTTTCCTCAGTAGTTATATTGGCTTTGTTGAACTATACAACATTTAAAAACCAAGGTAAGAGGCTCAAAATGGAGTCATTTATTCTAAACCAATACTGATTTACAGTCTGAGCTTTCCCAGAAGTGGAATCTCACACCAGTCCATCAGGAACTGCCTGATTGGCACTGATCAAGTTATCTGCCTGCTAAGTCCCCGCCATCCCCCAAAGCAACCTCACCATGACCAGCCTGTCTTTGCTTAGTGCCCCTTCCTTGTCCCTGCTCCCTCCTGCCTATAAAAGTATTTCATTTTATGCAGCTCCTTGGAGTTCCTTTCTGTCTGCTAGATTGTGTGCTGCCCCAATCAAATCGATTTTTGCTGAAATAAACTTAAAACTTTTAATGTGCCTCAGTTTATCTTTTAACAACAGATACTGAGATAATGTGATATAATAAATATAAATGTGGTCTTCTGCACAGTTCCTGGCACAGTGGTCCTAAAACCCTTGGAATATTCTGAGTTACAGGCGTGATAGGACAGTCTTTTGTTTTTATAACAAGCCCCATGCCGCTGTATCTGAGGTGACTCCTGGAGGATGGGACCAGCGGCCAGACAACGGAACTATGTGATTAGAAGGTCAGAACTTTCAGCCCTACTCTCTAGAGGAAAAGGGCTGGAGACTGGGTTAATCACCAATGGCCAATGATTTCATCAATCATGCCTATATAATGGAACCCCCATAACAACCCTAGATGAAGGGATTCGGGGAGCTTCTGGGTTGGTGAATGCACCCAGTGCCTGCTGGGGGGTGGCACACCCCAACTTCATGGGGACAGAAGTTCCTGCGCCCTGGAACCTTCCAGACACCTCCCTATCTACCTCTTGATCAGGCTGCTAATTTGTATCCTTATAATATACTTCAGAATGAACCAGTAACAGTAGAAAAAATATTTCCCTGAGCTCCGTGAGCCATTCTAGCAAATCACCGAACCTGAGGAGAACATCACAGGAACCCCCATTTGCAGCCACGTCAGGCAGCAGTGCGGGAGTGCGAACAACCGAGGGACATGACATGCTCCTTGTGATCGGCGTTTGAAGTAGGGGCAGTCTGGTGGGACTGCGCCCTTATCCTGCGTGTGTGCCCTCACTCACGTTCGTGGTATCAGAAGTGTCATGAGTAGAGAAGCAGTTTCTCTGGTAGACACCTAAGCTAAGTTTTTGATTTGAGCCAGCAAGTTTCAGATAGAAGGAAGTCCTTTACTGGAGGCCTCTGCATCCCGGTTGCCTACTTTTGTCCACAATGTATTTCGTGCTCGATGACCGCCATGTTTTTTCTTCCCCGACACTTTCAAACCAGTGGCTCACCCAGAATGTTAATCCACTCGTGTAGAAGCAAACACGTTTACAAAAAGGCAGTAAGATGGCTTTGATATATAAGCTTCATAAAAATGTATTATTCAGACTAAGTAATAAGACTTTGGTATAAAATCTCAATGATCCGCTGCCACTGAGAAATGACTTGTTCAGTGAATCCTCTATACGCTTCATAAGCAATCGTCTGCCAGGTGAATAAGCTGCTTACTAGGTACATCGGACGATTCTTGAGTTAAGTAATAATTTTGCACCAACTCCTTCTAATCAGTTAATGCAAGTCTATTTCACTGCGCTCCACTGGCCCAGAAGGGTTCTGAGCCTCCCAAAGCAGTTCTCGTGTGGGTGTTAAACATTGTCATGATTTTATCAAATCCATTCAGAAAACATTTACTAAGTCCCTACTGGCCTTTCTTCTCCCTTCCTATCCCAGAGAGGTGAAAGATTATATGACACTATCTGGTTATTATATATCATGGTATATCATTTTAAGCCAGATGAATGTATTTTTAACTTTTAAAACAAGAGCAGTTGATTTTGTTTCTGTCTTACTTATATTTTGATATTTACATAAAAGACATCGAGTGATCACCACACTGAGGATGTCTGTATCATCTCTGCAATGACTGTGATACTGCGTCACCAGCAAGTCATGCTGCCTGTCATTCTGTGACAGAGCAGCAGCTCCACCATGCTCTTCCTTGGGTCTGGCATCTCTAATGGCAAGCCCTCGAACCCACAGATGCAGCACCCTGAGAAAAACCCCACTCACCTCACATCCACCTCACCTCCAACGTGCATGAGGAAAGAGCCGTCAGGTTGCTTCAGAGAGTACAAATACTGAAGAAGCTTCTCTCTGTGAAACAAATGGGAGAGAGGCCAGAGAGAGTGAGGTCAGTGCAGGGTCAGCAGTGGGGAGCACCCTTCTGCATTTCCGTCACTGCTGGCTTTGGCTGTACCTGTTGATGACGTCATAGGCCTCCTCAGTGCCAATGATGCACAGGGCATTGACTGCTGCATACGTGGGTGCAAGGTGTGGGTACTGGCCAGGGCCCCCTCCAAAGCCACCATCTGGGCTTTGACATAGCTCCAGGAACTGACACACGCTAGGTACACAGCCAAAGGGAAAAGCACAGTCAGACATTAATTTCAAAACAAGAAATTCCACCAGAGTCCATGCCTTTCCAAATGTTCCCCAGTCCCTCAAAAGGAACAAGAAAAAAGCTCTCCTCCCACCTATTGAACATATATTAAAAGAAGTTAACCCCCACGAAAGGCCTAACCCTCTACCCTGCTCTCATCAGCGCTGTATGCCTTCCATCTGAGTTTTACATTTAAGCATGTGCCTAGCCATGAAGCAAGGACATAGGCCGAGCAGAAACAAATGGCCTTTCATAGGGCTGGGGGAACTGTCATGCTTCTTGACCAAAAGTTCCCATACCTCTCATTCAACTGCTTCTTTCCACACTAACCACCCGGGTCTAGGTCCATCACAAGGCCTACCAAGAATATTTAAAGAGATGCCTTCTTACTCCCATCGCCACCTATGCCCCAGTGGGCTACTGATTTTTATCCCTTTAACCGACAAGAAACAAGCTTTTATGGAGTCTGCCTCCGTGGTTAGGAGAACCATGCTCACCTCCACTGGGGGAACTGTAAGTACTGCTGACTCATGTCACTGAACGCATCCCCATCTACGGGTTCAAGAAGAGTTTTTCGAATAGTCCACAGAGGCCCCAGCTCCCTCACTGAGGGAGACTGTTTAGTGAGGGCTGGCCTTCAAGTCCGTGCCAACAAACCTGGCATCAGTTTGCCCAGAAGTCACATTCTTGCTCCAGGTTAAACCAAGAAAGCTCCTATTCAACCAAGGTCCTCTGAAGTTCACCAGAAAGGGGTACCCCGGGAAAGTTCTGGTTACCAAGTTCTTTCCCCACAATTCAGCTGGGACCACAGGCTTCCTATGAGGACAGGCCTCCATTTAAGAGGACGAACTGCAAATCTGTGGCCTTCTAGTGCTCAGGCAGCCTTCTCCTCCTGGGCTCATCCCATTCTCTCTTATCTACAGCTGCCAGAGTGACCACATAGAGTTTAGTTAGTCTCCGCTAAGACTCAGTTTATTGCTGCTTTTCCACAATGTGTTTGATTTCAGACCTTCCCTTATCTGGGCAGGGGGAGCAATGGAAAAGGCAGCTGACTTGCTGCTGGAGTCCTGAAACCATCCAGGTCAAAACAACACACATTACATTCTGTTTGCACCTTAAATTTTGCTGTAAGAGACACAAGGATGGAAACTGAAGTTGATAATCGGAGAAGGAAGACAGTTTTGTGGAATGTTTTTAATAGCAACCAATTACTTTTAATAGAGAAAATGAGTTGGTTGCTAACATATTTTCCAAACCATCCTTAATTTTTATTGCATTTCCCAGAAACAAATAGCTAATAAACACATCGTGACAAAGCCTGGCTGCACTAGCATGTAAAAAGTGTTCTTTGTCACAAAACGTTTTAGCTGATAGAAAACTTAGCACATTAAAGAGAAAGAAAAAAAAAGCAAAGAGTCACCTAGCTATCCATTTGCTTTCCCAGCTCCAAGATAGAATGATGCCAAATGCAACCCTCCTGACCCAGTAGCCCAGGTGGAATGAGCTGGGATCAGAATGTACCAGACACCTCTAAACCCTCCCTCCATGCCAACCACCGTCAGCTGACAGGCTGCATCTGACTGTCCGTGGGGCTATGCTGGGGCATGAGGGCTTGGGCTTTTCTTGACTTCCAGACACTTCGCATTATGGGACATTCTGATCCAGAGGCCAGAACCTTAATGAACTGTAAAATTGACCTTGAAGCTACCAGCTGTCATCGGCAGAATTCTTGGCAGTTCTGAAAACCAAAATGTGATGGGTACTTCTATCTCTCAAAAAGGAAAAAAAAAACTAATCTTAGAGACCAGAAATTCACCAACTAACACTTTGTAAAAAACAAGTATTTGTAAGTCATTCACAGTCATATGACTAAAAGATCTGGCCGATCAATTTTCTTTCAGATCAGCAAGGCACTGCATTCTAGATTACATGACCAAGACTGTAGGAAACTATCTTCTAGATCAGAGATTTTCTTTTTTTTATATGTTTTATTGATTATGCTATTACAGTTGTCCCATTTCCCCCCCTTTACTCCCCTCAGACCTGGGCACCCCCTCCCACCTGCATTCCCCCCCTTTAGTTCATGTCCATGGGTCATACATATAAGTTCTTTGGCTTTTACATTTCCTATACTATTCTTAACCTCTCCCTGTCTATCTTCTACCTACCATTTATGCTACTTATTCTCTGTACCTTTTCCCCCCTCTCTCCCTCTCCTACTCCCCCACTGATAACCCTTCATGTGATCTCCATTTCTGTGATTCTGTTCTTGTTCTAGCTGTTTGCTTAGTTTGTTTTTGTTTTTGTTTTAGGTGTGATTGTTAATAACTGTGAGTTTGTTGTCATTTTACTGTTCATATTTTTTATCTTCTTTTTCTTAGATAAGTCCCTTTAACATTTCATATAGTAAGGGCTTGGTGATGATAAACTCCTTTAACTTGACCTTATCTGGGAAGCACTTTATCTGCCCTTCCATTCTAAATGAAAGCTTTGCTGGATAGAGCAATCTTGGATGTAGGTCCTTGCCTTTTAGGACTTCAAATACTTCTTTCCAGCCCCTTCTTGACTGCAAGATTTCTTTTGAGAAATAAGCTGACAGTTTGATGGGAACTCCTTTATAGGTAACTGTCTCCTTTTCTTTTGCTGCTTTTAAGATTCTCTCCTTATCTTTAAACTTGGGTAATGTAATTATGATGTGCCTGGGTGTGTTCCTCCTTGGGTCCAGCTTCTTCAGGACTCTCTGAGCTTCCTGGACTTCCTAGAAGTCTATTTCCTTTGCCAGATTGGGGAAGTTCTCCTTCATTATTTTTTTAAAGAAGTTTTCCATTTCTTGCTCTTCCTCTTTTCCTTCTGGTTCCCCTATGATTAGGATGTTGGGATGCTTAAAGATGTCCTGGAGGTTCCTAAGCCTCTCCTCATTGTTTTGAATTCTTGTTTCTTCATTCTGTTCTGGTTGAATGTTTTTTTCTTCCTTCCGGTCCACACCATTGATTCAAGTCCCAGTTTCCTTCCTGTCATTGTTGGTTCCCTGTACATTTTCCTTTATCTCACTTAGCACAGCCTTCATTTTTTCATCTAATTTGGGACCATATTCCAACAATTCTGTGAGCATCCTGATCACCAGTGATTTGAACTGTGCATCTGATAGGTTGGCTATCTTTTCGTTGCTTAGTTGTATTTTTTCTGGAGCTTTGATCTGTTTTTTTCATTTGGGCCATTTTTGGGCGGGGGGTGGAGGGGTCTGGGCACTCCTGTTATGTAGTGAGGGGCAGAGCCTTAGGTATTCACTGGGGCTCAGCAACCTACAACACTGTTTTGATGCTGTATGTGCGGAAGGGGTCTGAGAGGGAACAATGGTGCTTGCTCTGCTCCCTGACGGTTTTCAGTCACTTGCCCCGTTACCCACAATCAAATTGGGCCCTTCTGGTGCTGATTCCCTTCTGGTTTTGTGTGTGTTCTAGGACCCTGTGGGTCTCTCCAGCAAGCTCTCCTGTGAGGCTGGTAGTTTCTCCCACTGCCGCCTGAACACCTACCAGTGTTTTCAATCAGAGGTTTAGGCTTTATTTCCCCACACTGGAACCCAGGGTTGTGTGGTCTGTTTCACTCCTCAGTTGTTCCTCCTGGTTTATCTACCCACGATTGTGGGACTGCACAGTCTGCAATCAGCCACCTTGCCTGTTCCACCAGCCGCCACCTTGCCATGAGTCTTCTCTGTCCAGCTGCCCATCTCTGCCCCTCCTACCAGTCTGGATGAATGTTTCTTCTTTAACTCCTTGGTTGTCAGACTTCCATAGAGTTCGATTTTTCTGTCAGTTCTGGTTGTTTTTTTTTTTGTTTTGTTTTTAAATGTGTTCTTGTCCTTCTTCTGGTTGCACGAGGAGGCACAGTATGTCTACCTATGCCTCCATCTTGGCCAAAAGTAGATCAGAGATATTCAAACCCAAAAAGTGTGTATCAGAAACACTGGAGAGCTGGTAAAGAATACACAGACTCAGGCTTGCTGAAGCAGGAAAGAGCCCGGGCCTCCATAGTTTAATTCCCAGGTGATTTGGATACACACAAAGTGTGAGCACCACACATTTTTGCTGAGCAATTAGAATCACCTGGGGGATGCCCACAGCCCAGGCCATACCTTTCACCAATTAAACCAGAATCAGTGCGATTGGGACCCAGGCAGCAATATTTTTAAAACTCCCCATTTGACTTCAACGTACAGCCAAGTATGAGCACTTCTCAACTTGAGCATGCGTAGAAAGCACCTGGAAATCCTGTTAAAGTGCAGATCTAATTCAGTAGTGCTAGATGGGCCTGATGGCTGCATTTCTAGCAAGCTTCCAGGTGACAGCAATGCTTCTGGCCTGTGGGTCACATCTTGGGTAGCAATGTGATGGATCAGTGCTGCCCAATAGGTAGACACTAGCTGCACAAGGCTATTTAAATTTTTAATTTAAATAAAATTTAAAAATTAGCTCCTTGGGTCACACAAGCCACACTGCAACTGCTCAATAGCTACCTGTCACTAGTGGCTACCACAGAATATAGAACATTTCCAGTATCGCAGAAAGGTGTACTGGACACCACTGCTCTAACATTCAGCTATTAAAGAGTGTATAAAACTTAGAAGAGGGTCAAGTTCAAAGCAAGGGTATCAAAGACTTACTGGCAACCTCATAAGGAGTTTACTCAGACTTTTAGGTGACAGGTGAGGTCTGACTGAATGTGGTTGATTCTGGACATCACTGTCACTAGTTGGATGAAGAACTCAAAAGCATGTACAGTGAATAACAAAATAATACAAATGAGCAGAGAAACACCTCCACGGTGAGAATTAAAGTAGAATAATATTTAAAAAATCAGAAGGCAATTAGAATAAAACAAATGAAATAGGTACCAGTAGCAATGTACGTGCTTAGGGATGGCAGGAGCGGGGATGAGTGAAGTGTATAAATGTACACGGGACAGGACGAGGAATACAGCAGGAAAGGGCCTGGGGTCAGAGTCCATGAGCTGTGAACAGTAACAAGAGTGCCTGTGAAAAGCATCACAAACACAGTACTGGTCAGAACTGCGTCTGGCTCAAGCCTCCATTTTCCAACTCAAAGGAAGTTTGGATGAGAGTTGTAAAAATGGCTAAATATAAAAATTGTTAAAAGACTTAATATTACAGGCAACCACAGTAGAAAGCTACCCAGCAACATACCTCAAAAATACAAAGGATAGCTATACAAACTTTCTGGTAAATAAACAAAAACTGAAGCTAATCTGTAGCAAGATTTTAGGTTAGATGTAAGAAAAACGTCGGCACCAGAATAGGTTACCACAGACAGAATTAAGGTCTAGAATAAGTTACAAAGATTATAGCTTTGGAAATAGGAACAGTCATCCTCAAGCAGAATGGCTCAGGAGTAGACGCAAATGCAAGAGGAATGAGTTGACATCAAGCTTCTTCTAGCACTAAGCCTTTCAGATTTCATACTTAAAACAGCTTCCACTTATACTACAAGGGAGAGGAAAACTCCTGGCCTCGGTGGACCCAGAGCAATGAACAGGTGAAAGGCAGGCAGGCTCTTGTTGATTCCAGGAGGCAGGGCTGTCTGCGGTATGTGACAGGTCCTCTGACTCTCATCGAGCACTGGCAATCCCCTGGACGCTGCTGTATGGGATGTGCGGTCAAGCCTAAAGTTGGTTATTTTACAGCAGGGTTGCTCTGCCTTGGCACTATTGACATTTTGGGCCGGATCATTCTTGGTTGTGGGGACCGTCCTGTGGAAGATGTTTAGCTGCATCCCTGGCCTCTACCCACTAGATGCCAGGTGCTGCTGGGTTAAAAAAAAAAAAAAAAAAAAAAAAAAAAAAAGCCCAGAACACAGATAAGGTATCCTCACTAAAGGTAAAGAAACAAATCATAGTTAAATTTTAAAATTAAAAGGAAAAAATACTCAAGGAGTTATTCGGGGGAGAAACTATTAATAACCTTTGGAAAGGGAACACATGAAAATTTAATTTTTATCTTTGGGAAAACTTTGCAAGTGGAAAAGTCCTAAAATGATTTTTAAGTTAAAGACAATGTTAGATCATACAGAAGCGAAAACCCTAACTCAAAGGTGCAGCAGTCTCCCTGCGGTTTTCACTTTTTTCCGTGCATTTCATTAAAGTGGCTTTCAATAACAAAGCATGGGATTCTCCATAAAGAACACTTCCTTCAGGGCTAAAATTGTGAACAAAAGCAAATATACTTAGCCTGGTTCTCAAATTTATTTTGGGTAAACATGTATACATTTGTGGATACAATGTCCTGAGACAGGCAAGCCAAATTCCTACCTATGAATACACTGTTCTCGAAAGGTCTGACAGCCGCAGTAAAAACTGGCCTTGCTGGCTCCAGTCAGCAGTCCCAGTAGCTGACAAAAGTGATTTTGTCCACTAGAGGGAACTTGGTGTGGCATTTT
The DNA here is from genome assembly GCA_004027475.1 of Anoura caudifer. Classification (NCBI taxonomy): domain Eukaryota; kingdom Metazoa; phylum Chordata; class Mammalia; order Chiroptera; family Phyllostomidae; genus Anoura; species Anoura caudifer. The sequence continues at coordinate 97,232 of PVKU01006232.1, forward strand.
TCCCCCTGAACAAATAGAAGCACAACAGTGAACAAAATAGGAAAGAGCAAAGTGTGTGTATGTGTGTGTCACATACTAGATGAGGGGGTGGGGAGAAAAGAGGGCAGGAAATGATAAAAATCCAGAGCTAAACTCAGCCTCCAGGTCACCTTAATGTTCGTATGAGGAAGAGAAAAAGCCAGTACACATTTTAAAGCAATTCTTTTCCCTGTGCAAAATAAGTAAAAAGGCAATATCCTATATCAGGTAGTCTAAAAAAACAAATCCCCATATTTGTACAGAAGTCATTAACATTTCTCTGTATCTTAATAAAAATCTTTCTTTATAGGTTAAAGCCACGAGGCGCTGTACATAACAAATATTATCAGCACCCAGAATTAACTGCCTGCTAGGAAAGTCTAAGTAATTCTTTAAGAGTTTGTTAAATCGATGCTCTGCAGAACCATGGGTAGTAAAGCTTTCAAGGCTGCCACGAAATCCTTAGTCACTCACTGTCAAGTTGTGCTTGAAATCAGCTTTTCAGTTTTAAGACATTCTTTAATTATAAAATGAAGGTTCATTGTAGAAAATGCAAATATGTTTAAGAAAAAAAGAGAAAAAAAAATCACCTTTAACCCCACTATCCAGAAATATAACTACCATGTGTATATACATCCTTCTGGCTTTTCTATGCATATAACCATCTATATTTTTACTCTAGAAAAGTGAAATCTTTTAAACTACCTTTTGCACTTAAATCATGAACATCTCTATAAACATACTAGTTTTTATATACAAATATACACATTTACATATAATTTTTATTGAAGTGTAAGTGACATATAACATTAGTTTCAGGTGCACAACATAGTACTTTAATATTTGTATATATTCCAAAATGATCACAATAAGTCTAGTTAGCATCTGTTAACTTCTCAGTTTTTAAATGGCTGCATGGTATTTCATTGTATGCACTGCATCATAATTTACTTAAACTTTAAATACACTTGAAAGCATCCCTTACTGTGACTATTTAGGTTATCTCCAATTGTTAAGTGTGAAGAGCCTTTAAAGGGGTCCTCTCTTCCTATCAGATGCCACAAAAGCTGCTCTGAGACTTATTTCCTCAGAAAAGCCTCACCTGCAGACAAGCTAGAAAAACCTCACAACCCATGCTGACCCAAGGAACCCCTAGCACTATCTTCCCTCTTCAGACTGGTCTGTGTCTTCCTCTAGGGGGCGTCGGTGCTTTACTCTCACACTCCCCACACTTCCTTTTTCTTCTCTCCTATAGGACTCCCATTCCCCTACCGAACATCCTGATCGTGTATGTGTGGGGGAGAAACTTCCCAAACAGGCCACAACCCCCAACTGGTATTTCAAAAACACACGGGCCTTTATTTTGACAATTAAATTCCTGGTGCTGCAGGAACTGCATCCAACTCCACTTTGAGCTAGAAGCAACTAGGCTCGTAGCAGCATCATGATGGGGAAGACAATGCATATTTTTCCTCTCCCTCAGAAAGCATCGTATATATCACAAAGGTTAATGGTCTAATTTGTTATTATCTTCCCTATCCACATTCATCACAAGACACCCTGCCCAGGAAGGCAAGAATGAGAGGTTATTGTTAAGACAGAATGAATGAGACAATGTGCAGTTCTGTTCTTCTGACCTGACAGTGTGACCCAGGCAGGGCACTGTAACCAGGGAGGGGCATGGGCTAGCTTCCATGCATCCTGGTACAGCCGCCCCTGTGTGCTGTGGGAAAATGAACCTGGCTCGGGGCCTCCTCTCCTGGGCTCCTCTCCCGCAGGAGCCCCAGGGGAGGGGATGAACTCAAGTTGCTGGCCATGGGACGTGTTCTCTGTCACTGAGAACTGGGACATTAGCTCCAATTCCTGGCTGCCCTCTCCTCCCCCAGGTATCCCTAAGACTACAAGGATGACCAGTTCCCTCTTCTTTAAAACATATATTTCACAAGCTTCTAAGGATGAGGTACCACACTGAGAACACCATCTGTGCCAGCAGTTTGGGAAGGCTCTTAGTTGCTTAGATCTCTAATCGTAAGAAAATTGTGAGTCATGGCATCTGCACACCAGCACAGCAACCCATCCAGTGCCAACAAGAGCTACGCCGTCCCCGGGGCACTGGTGGGGAAGGACTTCTGTGGAGGTGTTTATGGAAGGCAAAGGCATTTTTGTTCACTGGGTTGGCACACGCTTCCCCACAGAAGCTATTCAAATGCATACTGTACTTTCTGGCAAAATCACATCTCCCAGAGTTGATGATAAAGACTTTTCTCAAAGACGAGAACAAGAGCCAAAAGAAAAGGCCATAAAGAAATCAGAATCCTTCCCTCGGGAGTTCAAAGACTTTTTCTACCCACGAGCTTACAATGGGCTTCTAACGTGGAGGAGTTTCAGGAAGTTACTGGAAGGCGAAAAAAGCACGGGTTTCTTTGAAGCACTCTGTGATTTTCATTTAAAATAAATAGAACCGAAACAAAACAAAAAGCACCCGAAGCACAATTCCAGAGGGCAGCCGAGATGGCCTCGCAGCCACACTCACTCTGTTGCCACCATCTGGGGGATGGGTTCATCCAGCAGTTCCAAGCTGTGCAGGATCCAATAGCAGAGCCATGGGCGGCTGGCATCCAGACACTGTGAAAGGCACAGGGGAGAAAACACACCCTTTATTCAGAATGGTTCCAAGATACTGCTGACAAGGAGGCATCTGTCTCATTCTGGCCGCCTGGCAAGGGCCGGGGGGAGGGCACCTGACAAACAATCAGTGAATGAAGGACACTTGGCTTTAGGGCCTTAGCCAGGAGCCGAAATAACCCTACGATGAGGAAAGGACAATGGGACACAGAAGTTTACCTTAAACCCAATGGGTCCTTCCGGGACAGGCACCTAAGGAAGGCTCAGCAGAGTACTTCTCACAGGCAAGGAAGTTAAGTACTGCTGTATTCTCGGTGCAAACACAAGGAGAGATATAATCCCAGACTAGAATTCCCTGGGTTAACTCATTCACTGATGACACAAATATTTAGTAACTATCTACTTTGTGCCAAGCACTGTATTGGATGCTGGGAGCACAATAATGAATAAAATTCTGTGATGCTTGGAACACAGAATGTGTGTGATTAACCGTAGAGGAAGAGGGCCCTAGACAGACACATCAGTACAAATTACCTGCTGTCTTTCTGGAACAGGTGGAATATAGCACATGTGTGCATGTACCTGGATAAGTGGGCAGAAACAGCCCTAAGGAAGCACAGGTAAGAGGCTGGCTGACTCTCCTGGAGAATCTGGGAAAGGCTTCCAAAGGCGACTTGTGACCAGAACTTGATCCTAATTCAAGCCATAACCTTGCATGGAGCATTCAAAGCCAGGCAGACAGGTAGTATTGCTGCCCCCGACTTACAGATTTAAAGTACATAAATGATGTCCAGAGAGATGAACTTTTTCTACATTACAATGACAGTAAATGTCACAGATGAGACAAAAGCCCAGGCTTCTGGGCTCCCAAGCCAGTGCTCCTCCCACTGGCCCATGCTGCCCCCTTCATACATGGGCTACGGCTAGCTTCCACCTGGTGTGGTGACCGAGGACACTGCTCCGGGCTTGGTCTGCCTGGGTGTGAGTCCCAGCTCCTCCTCTTACTAGCTATTTGCCTTGGAACAAATTACTTCATCTTGTCATGCCTGATTCCTTATCTGTAAAAAAGAAAGACTCACCTACACCATGGAGTAGTTAGTTGTAAGGATAACAAGTAATTAGTTGAGATAATGCTCAGGAAGCTTTTAGCACACTTCAATGAGTAGTTAGCTGGTATGGTATTAATTGTATCAGGGCTGACTGGACCCTAACCATGGAGGACTCGAGCCAAGGATTAGAAGCTTGGAACCCGAGGCCAAATCTAGCCTGTGGATGTGTTCTGCTTGCTCCGGTAGGGTTTTGTTTGCTTGCTTGTTTGTTTTTTGGAATTGGTTGCAACATTTTAGCATTTGGAGATTCACATAAAAATCTGAATTTCTGGCTTCGTTTGGGAAAGAGAAAAAGAGGGGGAGAGAGAGAGAGATCCGGCAACCCTGGTCTGCATTCCTGATGGCAGCAATGGGCAGGAACAGAGTAAAAGTGTGGGGCTTCTGATTTGCTTCAGTCTCCCTGAGCCCACTTCTCCTGCATATGCTACCTGCTTGGATCTATAGGCATTTGAGTTGGTCAGTCCCTGTAGTAAGTAATCAAATGTACAAAACCCAAAATAAAAAAAACAAATTGAAAGCAGGGCTGCTCTGTGCAAAGTGGGACAGGAAGACTGGGCCCTCCTGTTCACACTCACCCTCTGCCTGCCACTCAGCCCCATTCTCAACACCCTCCCCCTCCTCCACCACCACTGCCTGCCCCTTGATGCCCCTCTGTGGAACCCCAGGGACGGAGGGATATGATGTTTACACTGTTAAACTGCAGCGGTGTTCTCTGGGACTTACATACTGATCCTCTGGCCAGCCTAGGAATTATATCGGCTTATAAGGCAAAGGGTTAGGGATGAGCAGGTAACAACTGCCTTTTAGCTAGCTGTCATTAGTTATCTAGAAGATAGTACGGACCCCTTCGGCCATGACTTAAAAGGAAGAAAGCCATTTGGGTGCTCCATGAGCTCTGAGAGAGGACAAGTCAGGAAGAGATCCAGCTCTGTCCCTGCTCTGCACGGCTGGGGCTCCTGTGCACCTGGTCCCTGCCAAGTCCACATGTACAACGAGTGAACCTGCAACAGGTCAGGCTCATGAGTCTTTTATGTTCAACAGGAAGAAGGGAGAAAGATCTGGCTGATAATTTGACAGGAAGAGCTCCTGGACAGTGTATTTACCTCATAGGCATCTGTCAGCTGTCGAAGGCCTCTTTTCAAGTAGTGGAAGTGCTTCTCTCTGTGCAAAACCAGCCTGGAAAGACAAGAGCTTGTAAACTTATTGTAATAGCCTAGGCTCCATCCCACTACAGAACACACATGCACACACATGTACGCACATACTCACTCTCGCTTCAAGACATCCCGCCCTAGTCAATGAATGGATAACCAGCTGCTCCAAGGGCAGCTAAATCAGAGAAACCAGTCTGGCATCTGAATGGCCCAAAAGTGTCTAAACTGTGCTGGCAAATGTTTTGGGTGCGATCATCCTCTTCATGGCAGGTGAAAAGGATGGGCTAAGTGAAAAGCCACAATGAACACGTACAGCAAGGCAGTGACAAACCACCCAGAAAGTTTTTCCAGGGTCCAACTCTGGCTCCCCATCTTGCAAGCAATTGAAATCTGAGCCTCGCCACTTCCCTGACTTGGTTAGCCTCCGTGATTCCAGTCATTTCTCCTGGGGTCACTTCTCTGAGGTTTGAAGTTTGCACTCTGCCTGCCCCTCAGTTATCTGTCTATTATTCCCTCCCCAAAATTCCACTCCTACATGCTGACCCACAGCCCCAGCCAGAGGACGGCTTGTATTCTGCAGCCAGCTGCTCTCCTTGGCTCTGATGTCAGCAATGGAGGCTCTAGGATGGAATGTGCCGCCCATGGCCACCTGCACAGGCAGGCAAAAGACGGGGGCTGCGCTTAGTGCCTGGTCTCACTGAAGAGGCCTGTGTGAGTACAAAGAAAAGGAAAAAGGTGGGGTGGCGAGGCACTCACTGTGCTTGCAGATTTCAGAAATAAAAGAAGAACCATTCTCTTTTCTAGGTATTCAATTCAACAATTGTCTATTGAACTCCCACTCCACTGTGCCCAAAATAAGGTCATGAATGTAGTCTTTACCTCAGAAAGTCCTCCAGTTCAGTATCAGAAATGAAATAAGGACAAGAGCGGTCACAATGTAAGGGGAGAGTGGGTAGGTCTCATAAAGGAACACAGATCAAACCCCACGAGGCTGTACAAGGCATGGCAGCTCACTAAGGAAGGAGTGACCAGGAAGGGTTACGTGGCAGAGGAGGAACATGAGGTGGGCAGCCCTGGGAGAGGGAAAAGGTTTTACAGGTAGAGATGGCCAGAGGGGAGCAAGGGTGGGAGGGAGGTTCAGCCGAGTGGGGGGGACGGAAACACTAAGGTACAGACCAGAGCTGTCCAAAGGGCTGTCAGTAGGGACAGGAATGACATCTGCGCTGTCCACGAGGCAGCCACCAGCCACGTGTGGTTATCAAACTCGAAATGTGCTAGTGTGACTAAGCAACTGATCTGTAACCTTTGTTTAATTTTAATTCATTTACATTTAAGTCGTGGCAGGGGACTAATGGCTACTACTGTGCAGCACAGGCATAGCGTGTAAGAGGAGCGACAGGTCAGGGATTTGGCCTCTCAATATTAGGAATGAAAGCAGAAAGGAATGGTCGGAAGGCAGCCAAAGCCCTTCTTACAGAGGTTGGGGTTCCTTCCAGCTGAGGAATTTCTACCCAAATTAATAGGCATATGGAAGCCCTGTGGGTTTTGAGCTGAGAAAAGAAAATGGCCAGAACAGTGCTTTAGAAAACCTGTCTGGCAGCAGTAGGTATTCAAGACGTGTTGACAAAATGAAAGCACTACGTGGGGAGAGAGGAGATGGGGAGACTGGTGAGATGAGGTGGAAAAGAGGGGAACCACCCTCTTTTCCAGGTATTCAGTTCAACCACTGTTAACTGAACAACTGTTAAGAGTCAGCCAGGTGAGAGATACTTAGAGTACTTAGGCTCGAACCAGCACGGTGATTCATGATACGCTGACTTCTGCACAGGTGGGCTTTAAGGCCCTGAAAGTACATGCAGGTGAGGATGCTGGTCGCACTGTTGGAAACACATGTGAGACTCAAGAGCAGGAGCCAGGTGATACAGACAGACTGGGAATCGTTTACCTGTATGCATGTGACTGGGGAAGCTGCAGGGGTGGAAAACAGAGCAGACAAAGTTTCAGGGCAGAACTGGGCGACGGCCCATCCTTGGAGCAGAACAAGGAGCCAGAGGAGACAAATAAAGAGAGTTACATAAGCCAGGGAAGGACACAGGCAGTGCTGGGTCACCAGCAGTTGGGGAGGAGGGAATTTCATGAAGGTACGTAGCAGTGACAAATGCTGCAGCAAGACTGAGGAAAAAGAGGACAAACCACAGAGGGGCTGGCAACCTCCAGGAGAGTCCAGGGGCCCATGGGAGCAGATTTCAGATCATACAGAAGAGGAGGTCAGACTCGATTGCTCTTTCAAGGAGGTGCAGGAGCCAGGGCTCAGTGAGCCCCCACTCTGTGGGGGCTGAGGGTCCAGGGCTGGGGTGGATGCTGACAGCTCCCTCGAGCTGTAGTCCAGAGATGAACGCAGGCAAGTCAATGGCAAGTACGGGCCTGTCTGACAAACACTCTGATCAAGAAGGCGGTGGGCTCTGGCAGCACACGGGAAGGCACAGAGGGTCAGAACAAACTTCCCAAAGGACACAGACTGAGTCAGTGAATGAAGGACACCCAAAGGGCATGATTCAGCTGGGCAAAATGAAGGGGACACTGTGGCACATTCCAGGGAGTTTGGTTTAGTTCAGCTGGAGCCAAGGCACAACGTAGTGAGCAGCAAGAAATCAGACTGGAGAGCCACAGAGGCAGACCTCAAAGTGCACTGGGAGTGTGATTTTAAACTGAAGGGCAAACAGGAGCCACTGCGCGGCAACATGGATGACCCTTGAAAACGCTATGCTAAGTGAAAGAAGGTGTCACAAAAGACCCCATATTGTATAATTCTGTTTGAGTGAAATGTCTGGAATAGGAAAATCCTTAGAGACAGAAAGTAGATTGTTTGCCAGGGGCTGAAGGCAGGGGCGGGGAGGAATCGGAGGCTGAGAGCTGATGGGTATTTTGGGAGTGATAAAAACGTTCTAGATTAACTGTGGGGATGTTTGCACAACTCCAAACATACTAAAAACCATTGAATTTTTACATTTTAAATGGGTGAATTGTATGATATATGAATTAAAGCTATTATCAAATTTTTTAATAAAAATGTTTCAAGAGAGTCACTGAAATATTTCAGGCACGGGAAAGACATGGTGAGATTTGTATTTTCTACATCGCACTAGTTTCAGCATACTGAATAGGTTGGGGTGGTCATAAGACCAGTGGCAGGAACCGAGCCCACAATCTAAGTGAGTTTGTGGTAGTTATAAGGGCAGAAAGACAACAGCAGTGCCCTGATGGGTAAAGACAAGCGGGTCCAATAGAGGAGAGGTGAGGAAAGGGGAGACCCTGAAAATGCAAGAGCCCAGACAAAATCCGCCAAGGAAGGTCCCCGAAGAGGAGGCAGGAAGGCTGGGCTGGAGGGTTCAGTGGGGGAGGTGAGTTTGGCAATAAGAAAGGATTCTACATTCTTGGAGATAGAAATGCTGGGACAGAGTGTTCAGTTAGACGAATCTAGGATTCTGAAGTGGGGAAGAGGGAAACCGTTGTGGAGATGAATGGGGGACGGCCTCAGTTTTCTCAGGAATTAGGAGACAAGACCATGGGAGGGCTATGGATGGGCCACTGTGGTGAGTGTGTTAAGGGAATCTACATGAGATGAATGAAAGGGTGAGAAAGCAGTAGTGAAGGCCCAGCTGAAGCTAAGTGGCTTCACCAAAGTTGATACTATTCTGCTGGTTCTGTTATATGATTTTGTTTCCCTGGAAACCTTGCTGGGGCCCATTAACAGAAGCAGTGATGGGGATGCTGTGGTAAGGATGGGAAAGATGGGAAGAACAGAGTTGTGAAGGAACTGAATGATATCAGAACTGAGGAAATAGCTCATGGTATGCACTGGCCCAGGCTGAGCAGGCTGGGTGTGGCCAGGATGGGCACGATGGCTGAGAAGAACCAAGAGACCATTAATGAGAGCAGGCAGGGATCCGCTCAAGAAGTGAGAGGAGGCTGAGAATCCCAAACCAGATGAGGGCAAGCACAGAGCTCTGAGAGGACTGATTCAGTGGGGTTTTCTGTAGGTCAATTCTTTTTACCTAACAATCAGGCAAAAGAATTCAGGTATGCTCAACACCTTGTGTTGCTAAACCACAGAGGGAAGGAAAATTACTCAGTTCCAAAGCAGAACACTAGTAACCTCATTTAGAAGTGTCAGGATCAAAGGTTTCTTGTAAATAAGCATAATGCTGGGAAAAGGCGCAGGTGAGAAGGGGAATGTGCTGGGTGGAATTATCTGTTCAGTGTGCTTGCCTAGCCACTGCCTGTGACCCTGTGAGCCAGCTCACGTCTGCCTTCAGCATCTGCGCCTAGCACCAAACCGATCTCAACAGCTATTTGTCAAATGAGCAAAAGAAAGAACAAAGGAACGGTAAGGTCAGTTTCTAACCAATAAAAAGAGACTGTTTTCCCTGGACATATGTCCCTCAATATAAAGAATGATGAATCTCGGAGGACTTCTGGCCAAGATGGAGGCGTAGGCAGACACACTGTGCCTCCTCTCACAACCAAAATTAAGGACAACAAGGATTTAGAAACAAGAAAACAACCAGAACTCAGAAAATTGAACTGTTTGGAAGTCCAACAACGATTCATCCAGACCGGTAAGAGGGGTGGAGTCGTGGCAGGAAAAAGCAGAGATGCAGACCGGGCACGTAGGCAGCAGCGGCTGGTAGCCCCCAGGTGCACAGGTGGCGGCTGGCAGACCCTGGGTACGGGGTGGCAACTGTTCAGACTCAGTGAGGCCGCGAAAGGCGGCTGGCTGACCAGGTGGTCCCACATTCGAGTGCAGATAATCCAGCTAAAGGGGAAGCGGTGGAAGGGACTGGAATCCGAGAGTGAGCAAAGCAAATGCCATTGTCTCCTCTCGGACCCCGCCCCCACATACAGCGTCACTACCCAGGGACTGGGCTTTCCTGCCCTGGGGAACACCTAAGGCTCCACCCCTCACTACGTAACAGCCACGACTAGACAAATAAATAAATAAATAAATAAATAAATAAATAAATAAATAAATAAATAAATAAATAAAAATAAATAAAAATGGCTCAAACAGGAGAACAAATCAAAGCCCCAGAGCCAATTTATCTAAGCAACAAAGAGATTGCCAACCTATCAGATGCACAATTCAAAGCCCTGGTGATCAGGATGCTCACAGAATTGGTAGATTTTGCTCACAAATTAGATGAAAAAATGAAGGCTACAATAAGTGAAATGAAGAAAGATGCATGGGGAACCAACAGAGATGGGAGGAAAACTGGGACTCAAATCAATGGAGTGGACCAGAAGGAAGAAAGAAACAACCAAACAAAAAACAAGGAAGAAACAAGAATTCAAAAAAATGAGGAGAGGCTTAGGAACATCAAGGACATCTTTAAACGTCCCAACATCCAAATTATAGGGGTACCAGAAGGGGAAGAAGAAGAGCAACCAGTGGAAAACTTATTTGAACAAATAATAAAGGAGAACTTCCCCAATCTGGCAAAGGAAATAGTCTTCCAGGAAGTCCAGGAAGCTCAGAGAGTCCCAAAGAAGTTGGACCTGAGGAGGAACACACCAAGGCAC
>PVKU01006233.1:0-107710 GCA_004027475.1 Anoura caudifer
CCCATTGTTTTTGAGGTTCTTCTTATTAGCCTTAACTTCTTAAATTGATCTGTTCTGGCTCCCTGGGTTTATGGTGTGAACTGTGGTAGAATACCTGTGAGATTCAGTGGAGCTGTCTGCTTCAGGTATCCTGGTGTTCACAGTTTCCGCTGTCTTATCTGTTGAAATGCCCCCTCCTTGGGATCATCTCTGGTTTTTTCACAATTCCAGGGCTGATTTTTTGTTGTTGTTTTGTTCTGTTTTGTTTTTGTCTTACTCGTGGGTATTTAAAAAGAGAAAAGAGGAAATAATGGAAAGAGAAGGAGAGAAGAAAGAAAAAGAAAAAAAAGAGGAAAGAAGAGAAAAAAGAAGAAAAAGAAAAAAAGAAAAAAGAGGAAGCAAGAAGAGATAAAATTGGAAAGAAAGGAAGAAGGAATAAGGCCAGAAAGAAGATATGCAAAGCAAGGGACATTGAGGGGTAAAAAAAATAATAAAAATAAAAATAATAAAATAAAAATAATAAAAAATAATAGAAAAAATTAAAATTTAAAAAGAGAAAGAAGAAAAAAAAGAGAAAAAAGCAACAAGAAAAAATAAAATAAAAAAAAAAACCAACAACTCTTGCTGTTTTCAATCTTGCTGAGCTGGTGTTTCTGGTCTTGTTGGCTGCAATCATCTAGGGGTGACAGTATCGCTTTTGTCCCTGTTCAGCGCTCATCTGTCTTTGCGCTACTGTCCTCAGGGCTAGCCCTGGGCCTCTCTGCCCAGGGCCTCAGGTATAAGTTCTGAGGATGTGTGTGCCTATCCCAGTTGCACGCAGGTGCCTTTGATCTCGCAGCCACCTGTGGTCACATACAGGAGCCAATCCTTGCGCAATCGTCCCCGATGGATGGCGGGCTCAGGCACATGGCTGCCCCTCCGGCACTGGGCACCGGAGGCTGGCGAGTTCAGGCGAGCAGCGGATCGGCCGCCCCGCGGGCACGCGCCTGCCACAATGGCGCTGAGGCGGGCACACTCAGGCGAGCGGCCGAGCAGCCGTCCTGTGGGCGCGCGCCTGTTCCAATGGCGCTGGGCGCTGGAGGTCCCGCGAGCCCAGGTGCGTGGCTGTCCTCAATGTCGCCAGGAGCCAAAGGACCCGTGGGCACCAGCCTCCCACAAGGCCGCGCCTGCAGCTGCCCCTCGGGTGCCAGGGGCCAAAGGCCCTGGGAGCTCAGGTATGTGGCTGACCCAGTGGTGCTGGCCACCAACAACCAGGTGAGCTCCGGTGTGCGGTGTTTCCCCGGGATATGCGTGGGTGTTCACACCCCCAGCTTGTCTGCCACGGAGCCCCCAACTCCTCTCTGTGAGATTTCAAACAACTGGGTTTATCCCAGTGCCGCTAAAACTTTGTTTGGCTGGGGAGGGAGCGGTTGACCCGGCTCCCTCCCTAATCTTGCGGGGAGCCTGGCGAGAGCCCACCCGGGCCTCAGTCCCGGCCCTGGTGTCCGCGCTGCCCCTTGGGCTCTTATTGTTCTGAAGTCCTCTCCTTACCGTCTGGTCCTCCAGTGTCCACTACAATTCCTTGATCTCCTGACTTCAAATATGCTGTGTTTCTGATGGCTGTTTGCTCCATTCCGCTGCAAATCAGCCAAAATATTCTCCTGTGTGTAGGGGGAGCGAAATATGCTCCTTCCTACTGCGCCGCCATCTTAGATCCCCCTCGTCCGACACTTAATTTGATGAGAGCACGTTGCAGTCTTCCCTCTGACATCCTGGAGTCTGGGAGGAGGCCAATAGAGCTCAGCCCTTTTCAATTATCGTAATAAATCCTGACCCTGTAACTGGGGGGCATGTTCTTGCACCAAACTGAAGAAGAAAAATCCTCCGCAGTGGGCAAGGTACATGTAGTGTGGTGAGACGCAGGGACCGGACAAGAGAGGGAACAGGCCTGAGTTCTGGGCACAGCCTGGGCCAGCCACTGCTGCTTCCTCCCCTATGTTATGAAATGAGGATTTGGCATTAGTTGATTTCCTCCCTCGAGCTAGAATATTCTAGGATTCATTTTCTAGACAGTTGATAACATGTCCAGGGTCATGGCATCTCTTTTCCCAAGAATAAATATTTGCAGAGCCAAGGGGAATTTCTAAACACTGATTTAACACAACTATATTTTGAAAGGCAACTTCATTTCCCAACTGATGAGTTTGGGTGATTCAGCCTAATGCAGCATTTTTTTTTTCCCCATGGAATTAACCCATCTATTCACCACTTCTTTCCGTCTTGCTTACATCAGCTGGGTTAGGTCTAGGGATTTTCTCTTTTTCCTTTCCAGAGCTTTCCTTTCAAGTGCCCATTTCTTGGAGTCCCCCTGAAGGCTGACCACAGACAGGTCTCCCCTGTGTCTCTCTTCCCTTCCCGGTGAAGCTACAGGATGAAATGGACAAACTACTTGTCTAAACCTGAACCTGTCAAGAGACCTGGAAATTAGTCCTGACTCTCCCACTAATTTCCTAATTTCCAGTGAGGGCTTTGGCAGTGACTTTTCTTCTGAGTATCAACTGCTTTGTCTATATTTTGCTGTATATAATGCACACATTTTGCCCAAATTTTTGAGGGAAAAATAAGGGTGCAAATTATACATGGGTAGTACCTGAAATACCTTGTATCTGTTCTTATGTTTTGTAATTATTCGTTACATGAAATTTCTTGTACCATAATATGTTAAAAAATAAATGCTAAAATTTTATTCTAACACACAAAAAAACAAGTATCTAAATAAAAATTAATAAAAAATTGAGTTAAAAATTAAAATGAATGATATTCTTCCTGAAAGTTTGGGCCAAAAACGTGGGTGCACATTATACATGGCAAAATGCGGTATATCGCAAATACCGCCATTGCTTCTCCTGATACAGATACCAGCCTCATTCTGGAAAATTCTAAGGGAGGGAAAGAACATTCCTCATTTATTCATTCTATCAATCATTTTCTCAATCATTTATTGATTTCCTCTGCTTCAGCCCTAGATGCCATCAAGGAGCTCATACTGAAGTAGGAAAAAACATTATAATTCAATGCAATGAAATTATACAGGAGGTGCTAAGGAGCCTAGAAGGAGGAGTAACTAACTCTTGGTCAGCCAGGGAATACCAAGCTTGTTCCTGCGTCTAGTTCTTTGCACTTGCTCTTCCCTTGGTTCCAGGACTCTTCCTCCAGAGCCTTGGTCATGGCTTGCTCTGCAGCCTAACTCAGTTTTCTGCTCAGAATTTCCCCTTCAGTGAAGCCTTTCTTGGTCACATAATTTCTTGCTTACTGTGCTTCATTTTTTCATCAATGGCATTATTACATGTTTAGTTGCTTATTTCTCATCTGTCCATCCATCGGATGTAAATTCAAGGAAGGCAGGAGCATCTGTCTTATTGACTACATTATCTTCGGTATGTAGGTTTGTGTCTTGTGAATATTTGTTAAATGCTGAATGAATGAATGAATGAATGAATGCTGCGTGATTCAAGAAAGCTTCCTAGAGGAGCTAGGTGGAAATTTAGCTGAGCAATTGAAAGCATGAGTAGGAGCTACCAAGGCAACAAACAGTGAGAACAGAAATTCTATGTAGAAGAAACATGAACAGAAGCCTATAGGGATGGGGGATCTTGGATTGTTACCCAAACTGCAAATAGCTGAGGCCTAAGATGAGAGGTTGATGTGGGTGAGGAGCCATGAGGTTTGGCCACATGTGACTGTGTACAGCGGACAAGGAAGGGGGTTGCTGGGGCGTGTGGGTGAAGGTCATTGAAAGGAGCCAGTCAGAGGGGGAGTAAAGTTTACACGTGTTCTCAAATCTTACCATGGCTTTCCCCTCAAATCCCCGATCCAACCCCATTTTGTTGGCAGTCCTCTAGACTGGAGTCTTTCAAACACTTTTGACTATGACTCACAGTAAGAAATAAATTTAAAGGCAGTCAATTGATGTACTGAGAGAGAGGTTTCTCTCTCGCATCAATGTGTCTCTCCCTTTCTTTCTCCCGCCCGTCCCCTCTCCCTAAACCAGGGGTGTCCAACCTGTGGCCTGCAGGCTGCATGCAGCCCAGGGTGGCTATGAATGTGGCCCAACACTAAGTCATAAATTTCCTTAAAACATTATGAGGTATTTTTGTGATTCTGTGTTGAAGTATATTTAACATGTGTAGACAACTCTTCTTCTAATGTGGCCCAGAGACGCCAAAGGTTAGACACCCCTGTGAGTCTAAACCCTCTCTTCCTTCCTCTCTTTCTAAAAGCAATGAAAAAAGTTCTCAGATGAGAATTTAAAAAGCAATAAAGAAATTTAACATGATGTCCTAGTTCGTAGATAGATTGATATGTTTTAGATGGGAAGATACTTAATCCTTACTATATACATTGCACCCTCTATCCTGTTTCTATTCTATTCTATTCTATTCTATTCTATTCTATTCTATTCTATTCCATTCATTTTATTCTAGTCCATTCCATTCTGTTCCATTCTTTGCCATTCATTTTATTCTGTTCCATTCCAGTTAACTTTTAAAAGCATTAATTGTTCTCACTAAACTGATTTCTCTACCCACTGTTTTCAAATGCTCCTATAACTGGGTCATGATGCAAATGTATTTTTTACTGAGCATATCGCTTTTAAGAAAGTCTGAACAATACTGTTTTATAATCCAAGGCTCAGGCCCAGAGATTTCCGCTTCAGAGAGCACACCCCAGGCAATGGCCTTTGACCCTGGGACACCCAGATCCCACCCTGGCAGAATTCTGTGATGAGGAACTGGAAGGTCAGTTCATGGCCCTTGCCTTCAGCAGCCAAAGCTCAGACAGTGGGCTGCCTTCTGATACTGTGCTTCTAGCACACCAATAGCAGTTGCCTCTCAAAGCACAGTTGTATTAAATGACTTCTGAAAATGACCTGATTCCAGGCAGGAAGCCCAAGGGAGGTGTGTGAATTTCTTGGGAAGATCATCACTGTTGCTATTGGTTGTCCTAGTAAAAGGCATTTAGTAGACTTGCTTTTGTCTGGCGTGCTTGGGCTCTGCCTGGTTTACAAGTTGTTGATTTTAAATTTCAGGAGGGGAGATGGACTTTTGACATAAATCATTGCCTACAGCAATCAGAAGCCTTCCACATCACCTTCAAGGAGGGAGAAGGCAGTGTACCGATAAAAAACAGCATAGCATTATGAGTTCCAAGACCTGGAATTGTGTCTAAAACTACCTTCCTGCTTAGACTCCATTTTCTTACAAATAAAACAGGTGCTACAACATCTTCCCTTGGCTTCACAGAGGCATTGGAGGGAGAAAAACAATAGCATATGTAAAAATGCACTGCAGTGTCCCAAACTCTTATACAAATGCTAACGGTTTTTATTAAGCATGAATGAGGACAATTCATAAATGCCTTCCCAGCAATAGTAAAACTGTCATTTACAGATGAGGAAACTGAGGCCCCAGAGAGATGAAAAACTTGTCAAAGAAAATAGAGCAATTTGTGATGAAGCCAGAATTCAAATACAGGCCATTCTGGCTTTCAAATTCTCGAGGTGAACCACTATGTTGTAAAGTAGACATTGTAGCGAACATAGGAACCCCAGGGCTGTGTTCTCTGTGGCCAAGAGGCATCGTTGCCTGTCTCTTTGTACTCACAGTGGCTGGTACCGAGCACTCACTCAGCCTGTGTGAGCTGAAAATAAATCTCTCCACTCACCTTCCTCTTCCTTTTTCTTTTTGGAACTCTTAAATTATTGTTGTTATTTTTTAAATACAAAATCACTGCCACCCAGCATAGCTCACTGTCACATTTGAAGTAACAATAAACAAATAAATACTGAGCTGGACTCCGAATCAAATGTGTTCGGGTTAAAAATTACATAATTAACCAAATACCTGTTTTGTTCAGTTTCAAATATGGGCACCAACAAGGCACAAATGCCACCAGGAATTCACACAGAAGATGCGCACACTACAATCTCAGCATTTGTGAAATTGGTATCCAGCCTGGTTGGGTTACATCTGGCTCAATTTGAGACGAGCTCATTCATAGTTTCTTGCCTATTCTGTGGTTCAGCAAGGTAGAGATAGATCATAGCTTGCAGACCCAGAGTCTCACCTGTATCTGCTATGCATACAGGACAGGGAAAGTCACCATTGAGTCTCTTAGAGCTGCTGCAATGAACCACAGAGTGGCCTTAGCAACAGACATTTATCTTCTCACAATTCTAGACCCAGGTCAGGGTATCTGCAAGTTGTCGTTTCTTTTCCTTTTCCTGAATGCTTTTTTCCCCTGGCTTGCAAATGGCCGTCTTCTCTTTGTCTTCTGTCTTCACATGGTTTTCCCCCGATGTGTGTGTGTCCTCTTCTCCTTTTCTTACAAGGATACTGGTCAGATTGGATTAAGGCCAACACTGGTGGCCTCATCTAACCTTAATTATCTCCCCAAAGACCCTACCTCCGAATCTAGTCCCATTGTAAGCTACTAGGGGTAGGAGTTCAACATAAGGATCGGGGGATCAGGACACAGTTCAGTCCATAACAGTCCCACCGCGGGACAAGATAAAACAAAAATGATGACAACTGCCTGTATAAGTGACACTTTCAACCTTTAGTAAAATCTTGGGACCTGGAAATGAAAAGGAGACAAACAGAATTCTTTAAAAGGTTTGCGTGCTTTTTTACTTTCAGCCAAGAAATACATTCTAATACTTCTTCAGGCTTCTCTTGTTACACTAGAGAAATCTCTTTCACGTTTGGGAGCAGCAGGCCATTCCCCAAGGAAAGGGGGTGTTGGCGGCATCTGGGTTCTCTCTGCACCTGTGGGACCCTGCCTGCACCTGTGCATGCACCTTCTCACAGGGGCCGTGGAGGAGGAAGGGAAACACTCATATTTCACCATTGAAGAGGGAGCTGCCAGAGGGCAGACGGATTTGTGTTCTTCTGGAGTCTGGAGGTGGGACTTGAAAACGGGACCTCGTGGTGGCTTTCAGACGGAGCTTCACACCGAACTGGTGTGATACCCACCACTCTGCCTAGAATTTGCTGCCTGAGAAAGCCCTCCAGACTTGTCGTTTGAGCACTCTACACTGGTTTTTGCTGTTTCAGGCACCCAATAGTTAGCTCTTTTTTTCTTATTCAAGTTTGTTGAAGTATAACATATGTAATAAAACTCACTTCTTATTTTACGTGTGTAGTTTGAAGAGTTTTGAAAACTATATATTTTATAACTTGTGCTAGATATGAGATACCAATTATTTCCATCCATCTCTCGAAGATATCTAATACCCCTTTGTAATTTTTAAGCCATTTAATAGAGTTCAAAAGTGAAATTATCCGGGCCAATTGGTAAGAATGTAACTTAGAATAGATACAAGACTATTCAAGTTATCTAATTCTTCCTTAATAAGCTTTGGTAGTTTGTGTCTTTCGAGGAATTTGTCCATTTGTCATCAAATTTATCGGCATGAAGTTGTTTAAAATATTCCCTTCCCATTTTTTCCATATCTGTTGGAGCTGTGATGATGCTCCCCCTTTCATTTATGCTCCCGGTCATTTGTATCTTCTCTCTTTTTTCATTTGATCAGTCCAGTTAGAGGGTTATTGATTTTATTAATAAAGTTGCACTGAGCAAATGATATAATAAGATATGTATGAGCAGGTGGGACAATTTTTAACAGTTTGCCCCATAATCTCAGGATGCTCTTCAAATAAACTATTTCTGAAGGAACACTAGTGAGACATTTGGTTTCAAAGATGAGCCACCAGCCCTGACAATGATGGTAGTTACTGTAACAGCCAGTGAGGCTTTGTGGTCCGTATATGCAGTCCTTGTCGCTGGTGGGTGACACCACAACTATTCTAATTGGGAACTGTAAACACGAAAATGAGACAGGAAGTACTCCAAGCTAATCGCAAGTGCAGAAACCATCTATATGCTCCACGTGGTCCTTCTCGTCACTCTTTTAGACGGGAGAGCTATGGGCAGGGAGCCTTTACTGAGTGGGATGCAGAACAGTGATGTCGCTGTTCCCGCAGGTCGGAACATCTCCTACGGCACACGTCTGACTCAAGCATCAGGGCAAAGGCAGAAAGTGAGTTGAAAACCAGTTACTGTCCATAGTCCCCATTCTGAAGCTGTGGGGTCAGATGTCCTTTAAAACCCAGAATTTTCATAATTTATAAAGGTAGTAAGTGGGGTGTACTCTCCCTTAGCTAATACCTTCAGTTTGGGGGTGGGAGGGTGGGTGGTGGGACTTTCAATAATCTAACACAATGGGGAAACAATGACCATAAATAACAGCCCACACTTTGCAGCCAAGAGAGTCCCTCCATAAAGCTGTTTTTCAAAGATTTTTTGGTTTTGAGACTGTAGATAAGAAAGAACTATAAACATAAATGGTCAAAATTGCCCATGAAAAAGATCCTAAATCTCCCATAAAATATGGTGCGCAGTTTCGTGTAGAGAGTTTTATCTTCCCGCAATGGCCAGCGCCTCGGGTGCCCCTCCAGGGCGGAGCAGATTGCTGGGGCTTGTGTGGGGCGCCAGATGAAGTGGCTGGCTCGCGTTCAGGGGCCCGTGTTGAGTGAATATTATGCTTTCTCTCTTTATTTTTTTTGGCCAAGCCTGTATTATTGCATTTGGGCAGATTAAATCAATGTATGTTTAATACAACTCCACCATAAAATCTTTGCTTGAACAGCTTTACATAAGCCGACAGGAACAGACAGGAATAAAAATAAACACCAGGCCAAACTACAGCTTTCCGAACCAGTGACACATTTATAGGAAGTTAAAATATATGCGCAGAGATGGCAGAGGATGATGTATTCTGAGGTCTGCACAAGTTAACAAATTGGTGGTATCCGATGTGTTAACACGTCCAAATGTGAGGGGGTTTTTGACTGCGGTTTTTAAAATAATTCAAATATATTTTAAAAATGAAGTCTTTGTCAAATCGCACAGCTCCATATAATAGTTTGCTTGTCTCCACGGTTTATTCTAAACATAGGCAACAACGCAGAAACGACAATAAAAACAACACATTCATCATAATTAACATCACCGGAGTGTTTACTATCTGCCAAACACTGTCCTTTGTGCTTAAGACATTACTCATTTAACATTCATTTATTCTTTCAAAAAATACTTTCTGAGCGTTTGTGTTGATGTGGAGAAAGAGAATTCCTCAGGCGCAGGCAGCTTGAAAAAAATCATTTGCTGGGCACCTACGTTAAAAGGACCATTGACTTTGTTTGGGTCTGTCAGACAGACCCTCGTTAAAACTCACTGGACTTGGTGTCCTGGGGCCAAAACTTGGCTTTGCCCACTCTGTGCCAAGCAGACAGATGATGCACCTGAGAGCATTGTGTCTGCAATGTGTCTTTTCACTCCAATGGGCTTGTACCTGATCAGCCCCGTGAAAAGGTCCACTCTCCACTGCTTCAGTGGCTATAGAATCTCTATAGTTCTGCGATGTTTTTTGTTTATTGTCTGTTCCCTGTTCTCGAAAGTAGGCTTCTTCTCTCTTCCGTTTACTGTTCAGGACGATGCCTGGCACGTAATAAGTGCTCAATGAACATTATTTGAATGAAGACATGAATAATCCTTACTCTAATTATCCTTAGGAGCTTGGCTCTATTTTTCCCCCCATCTCATAGATGTGAAAACTGAGGCTTAAAAAAATGGAGCAGTTATGAAAGAGGTGAAGGAATTGAGAAGTACAGATTGGTAGTTACAGAATAGTCACAGGGATGTAAAACACAGCGTAGGGAATATAGTCAATAATACTGCAATAGGTAGGTACTGAAAATACTGATGGGAATATTTGTAACTTATAGGAGTGTCTAACCACAATGCTGCACACCTGAAACTAATACAAAATAATATTGAATGTAAGTTGTAATTAAAAAATAAAAATTTTTAAATCTTTAAATTTTTTTTTTAAGAAGAAAGAGGAAGGGAGCCAGGCCCCTGGGGCCACGCAGTAGCAGTAGCAGGAGGCATCGCCTAGAGACAGGAGAGCAAAGCAGTTGTGGAGTTTGAAAAGCCCGCCACCGAGTATAGAAACAGTTGCAGATCTAACAAGCAAGGCTTCCGGAGCCCGCTGCCCGGCCCTGCTATTCGCCCGCTCTGCACCGTAATTCCGCCTCTAAGTGGGAGGTGATGCTAACTGTACAGCCACATCATGGAGTCGCTATAAGGACTAAATGAGTTAATACGAATACAAGGCTTAGAACAGTGTAGCAAGTGCTATTATAAATATTAGATGATATGAATATATTCTGCTCTTTAACTTGTAACATACAGGCATATTGTTTTATCTTCTACCTCCTCCACAGTCTGTAGGTGTTTTGCATTTTGCAAGAGTGTCTAATCCTTAGCAAGATATTTGTTTACACATATATTTATATGTATATGTGTGTGCCTGTTTCTCTGTGTGTGCCTAATGTGTGTGCCTGTTTCTCTGTGTCTTAAGTTGCCCATTATGTAAATGGCCTTGTGTAGTAAGCAGAAAATGCAAGGATATGGTTAATGGGAAGTTGTTTTGTGCAACCTGGAAAACCAAAGAATCATAAAAGAATCGCCCCGAGAGACAGTGTGGTGAAGGTATAACCAGCACGTTGCAGGTTTTTATTTTTAAATAATAACCAGCCACTAATGCAGTAATGGCCCTGAGCAGAACATCGATTTACCCCCAGCGAGAGGGGTGTTTGTCCCTGCTACGTCGCCAGCTGCTGTCTTTGATGCTAACCTGCCTCTCTTCAATCCACTGTCTGTCAATCCAGCTTTCAAGGAGGAAACTTGGAAACAGAGTGGAGGCGTTGTCATTTTTGCAGCTGGGTGATGGGAGATTTGTGTGTGTGTGCGCTTTGTTTGGTAGGAGCCATTTGCTTTTTGCTGAGCTAGAATCCTGACTGTTACGGTGCACTGTGCTGTCAAATTCCTTCGCAGGCTGGTGCAGCTCCTAAATTCTTTCAAAGAGAAGGCTCTTGGAGTTGGCCCCTTTTCAGGCGGCCTGCAAAGCCTCAGACGGAACTCCGCTTTGATCTGGGCACAATATCCCCCTGGTCTGGAAGTCCTGGCCCCTGTCTGCCGAGAGGGAACAAACACCATTACCCAGTGCAAGTGAATTGCACTGGGACAAATCCATCAGGAAACTTTAAAAAACAGCTTGATGTGTAGATGTCGAAGGGGATTATTAGTAAAGGCTAAGTGGAAAATTCTTCTGGTCATTTAGTCATTCAACATTATTTATTACGGGCCCACTACTATTTTGGGTAGTTTGCAAAGTGGCAGAGGGATGAGGTAGGTACATGATTATTGACAAAATAAAAAACACTTTCTGTTTTCATTCTCTTTATGAAAGCTGAGATTTCAAAGCAGATGTCCCAAAAGAAGCTTTGTGTCTGGAGCTAACAAACACTTCAAACCCCTGCTGTGTGCCAGAGATTGGGCTAGTGGCACTAGGAGAAAATGAATGGGATCCTCGGATCTTAGCTGTGAGGCGTGGTGCAATATTCAAAGCTATTTGCCAATAGGTTGATATTCTCTGATAAGTAGGATCCTAAAATGCTCCCTTCCCCCATGCCTAGCCCTAATCCCTAGGAATGTGAATACAATAGATATCACACTCCTGAGTGTGTTACATTTCCTGGACAAAGGAATTTTGCAGGGGTAGTTACGATTACTAATCGGATGAATTTGAGTTAATCGCAAGAGTAATTGTCCTGGTGGACCTAATCTAATACTTAAAGCAGAATTTTCTCCTGCTGGCAGAGGAGGAAGTGAGAGAGAGAGGAATTGATATAAAGGAGGTTGCTGAGGTGGAGGGACTATGGGACACGTATCTAAGGAAATAGATACTATTGTCTCCAGTTACCTGGCTGATAGAGGCCTCAGTCCTACAACCCAAGGAACTGAATTCAGTCAACAACATGAAGTAGCTTTGAAACAAATTTTTCCCCAGAGTCACCAGATGGAACCCAGTCCAGGTGAAAATGTGATTTCAGTCATATGGGACTCTAAGCAAAGAACCTGGTTGAATGAAACTCCTGGATGTCTGTGAGTTTATAAGGGTGTTGTTTTAAGCATATAAGTGTGTGGTCACTTGTTATACCACAATTAAAAAAAAAGTATATATTATTCTTTGTTATTCTTCATTTTTATAAATGGTTTGTAGTTAAGATGTCTTAATCCTTGAGTGATATAGTTCTTTATGACTGATAATGAAAACACCTCTTTATATTTGTGAAACCTATTTACAAAGTGCTTTCACATACAAGTCTTTCATGTACTTTTCAGTTTGTAAGGAATCTTCATGTCCATGTTACAGATGAGGAAACTGAGGATGAGACACAGTGTGACCTGCTGAATAACCATCCTAAGGGGCAGCAATGGGATTTGAATTCACCTCTGGCACTGCCGCTTTACTTGGGCAAACTCAACAGAACATTGTCAGATCACCTCACATAGGCTATTTTTAATCTCAATTTCTCATTATTACCCCCAACATCATCATCACTGTTGTCTAAAGTGTTTAGGCATTTTTCCTTTTCCTGCTTGTTTAGTAAATGCTCATTAAGTAAGTAATGGCAGTTAAAACACAATTTTTAAAAAGTCAGAGTGTTTATTGAGTACCTATCTGGTACCGTGGTGCTTGCTGTCCAACACGGGAAATAAAATGACAAGTGTCCTCTTGCTTATGTACATGGTATTGAGCCTGGAAAATAATGTCACCAAGAGGACATGCTTCCAATGCATGTGAAATAAATTTAAAAAAATAAAAATATCATTGACATATAACATTGTATTATTTTAAAGTGTACAAAATAATGAGTTGATATGTGTGTATACTGGGAAATGATTATCATTACCGCAGTAAGTTTGGTTAACATACATCACATAATTTTAACATAAATTATTTTGTGATAAGAAATTGTAACCTTTCTTGTGTAAGAAATTGTAACATAGATACATTTTTTTCTTGCGATGAAATCTTTTAAGATCTACTCTTTCAACAACTTTTGAATATACAGTGCAGTATTGTTAGTTAGAGTCGCCATGCTGCACATGATATCCCTAGAGTTTATTTGTCTTATAACTAGAAGGTGTCTTATGCCTTTCGATCACCTCCGCCCAGCCACCCCACCTCCGGCAACCGCCAGGCAGCTCTGTGTTTCCGTGATTTGGGTTGTCAGGTCACCCCCACATGGAAGTGAGATCACACAGTATCTGTCACTGTTTGTTGGACTCGTTTTACGTAGCATAAAGCCCTGCAGTCCACCGACGTTGCCACGAAAAGGGTTTTCTTCTTTTTATGGTTAAGTAATAGTCCTTTTTGTATCTAGATACAGAGGGTGGAGCAAAAGTAGGTTTACAATTGTAAGTATGTGTAATACAGAGTTTATTCTTGTGCAATTATTTATTAATTATGGGATTGTTTTCCACACAAACAGCCGTAAACCTACTTTGCCCCACCCTGTAAGTATCTAAATCTTTGTCTACGTCTATATGTATATCAACCTATATCACTTCAGCTGTTCCCATGTCCTGGCTACTACGAACGATGCTGCAATGAACATATGAACGTGGCGGGGGGCGGGGCAGATATCTCTTCAAGATAGTAATGTTGTTTCCTCTGATTATGTAACATTTTAAATTTCTGTATGATCTTGTTCTTTTCACTGCAAAAAAAAATTGGGTGGGGAGAAGTATTCCTATTTCCAGATTTTTCTTTCAGTAAAATGGTTTGGGCAATTTAACTTGCGCTGGTGAGACAAGAATCTGGGTGAGCTGGAGATGAGATTGGAGGTTGTAATCCTACCAGTTTTACAAACCAGTAAACCTCCCCAGCCCTGGCCCCACCCCACCCACCGGTCCTCGGAGGATGGTGGGACAAGAAACAGGATCGAGAAGGGCAGCAAACCCTGCGCTCACTCTCCCACGCAAGGCTGCCTTTTGTCTCTTTGAATCAAGCCCACCACCTGGGGAGCCTGTCTGATTGAGAGCAAAGGCCAAACCCCTCTCAACACAGGGCAGAATACCCGCTCTCCTAAGCCATAGTCCTCTGTGTGTTTCTCTCTCTCTTTCAATTTTTTTCCTTGAAAGTACTTTTTGGGGGGAGGAGGAAATAAAGTGAAGAGTGAATGAAATTTGAAATTTGGCTTGAGTAGCTACCCAGCTACACCCATTACCATTTAATCAAACAATTCGGGGTAAATGCAGTAGGCCAAATCCATCTCTCACAGTGTCTGTTGCAATTTGCCCCTATAACAACAGTTGTCATGGCGATGGAGTCGGGTGAGTGTGGACACCCCCCCACCAGTGCACATTCCATGCACAGACCATGCTCAAAGGGTCTGGGCTGGCAGGGATGGGGAGGGATGGAGAGGACAGTCAGTGACCAGGGTTGGAGCTGGGGGCCCATTTAAGAGGGGTCTTAGGGGTGACAGTCTGTTGGGCCTTGTCTTGCAGCCAGTTTTACAGAGCACACCCATGGTTTTCACTTGGGTTACAGCAAGAGCAGGGGTAGGTAAGGACAAGTGCCCCACATGTCCCCTGTCCAGCCATCACTTTGTAGATCATTGTTGACCAGCCACTACCTCATTGACTGTGAGTCTGCGGACACTCTTCTGGTGGGCAGCTCCCACAGCTGGTCTTTTGAGCCATTTGGAAGGGACAAGGGACAGTAACCTTCATCCTCCCTGGCTGGTGAATAAACACAAGGCCCAGTCCACGAGAGACTACCAGGTACAGAAGGGACGGATGAAACAGAAGGAGAGAGAACCAAAGGACTCTCAGTGTTAGATATGTGTGTGATGAGCGAGGAGAAAAAGCCCAAATCAAAAAAAAAAAAAAAAAAATCCATTATGTCTATTTCTCTTCTATCAAGAATAGATTTAAAAAAATCAAAGTCCCATCTGTTCTGTGTCAACATTAGAGATTGTACACTCTGTCTCATCAAAGGCAAGTGTGCCATGGTGGTGGGGGATATATTTTTGGAATGTGCTAGAAAACCCAGAGTGACTGAAAACAGGGCTTAGCCCTCCAGGTTCCTCTCCTGCTGTCTGTGTTTGTGTTCCTCCAGCAGCTGATGTTTTTAATTGATTTGTTGGACCGGGAGGACCCTGGAAGAAGGCGTGCTGGGAAGGGCCGCTGCTGGACCTCTGGAACAAGCACAGATAAGGGCTCGGGGCTTTCAGCACCCAGGGATGTTTTCCTGCCTGAATCTGTATGCACAGTGGCAGCCTTGCTTGCCCTGCTGCCTCAAGAGTTCACATTTGAGGGCTGCTCGCTAAAACCGGTCAGTCGTGAGGTATGTTGGGGTAGAAATTCAGTCCCAGAGTTTGCTCCCTTCCGTACTCCCTCATGTCCTCCCTGGGCTCACCCGCCGCCACTGGTCAGCTGGTACCACAGCGAGGCCAGCTTGGTTTCCAGGCCAGGAGAGAAAAAGTTACACAAAGCCATCTACCACTCTGCTATTGCTGTTGTCCCTCCCTGCCCGACCACCTTGTCCAAGGTCAATTTTATGTCATTCTAGTTAGTCTGAAGATCTCTTTCCAAAGGAGAGTTATTCAGTGACTTGCTGAGTTGCATAGATTTAGCATGAACAGGCATCCATGAGAAGTAGTGGTGATGGACAAGGGCATAGCCTCGGTCAAGGTGTCCATTGCTGAGATCCCTGGCATGTTGAACTGATTGCTGAGAATGGAAAGGAAGACCCATTTGCATTAGTAGTCCAAGGACAAAAAGAAGCCGGGAAAATATGAAGCTAGAGAGATGGGCCAGGATGGACTGGGGTGGTCCAGCTGAAGCCCAATGGTGAAGATAAAAAAGATCCCCCAAAGATGTAGCCTAGGTTGGTGGCCCAGGCTCATGGAAGCACCCTCAGTGGAGGGTGATAGACGAGAGCTGGTTTGGGCTAACCAGTGCCTGAAGCTGGACCCAAGTACACTGGTTCAGTTTTGGGGCCAAGTGGCCAAGCTCATTGTCCAACAGAGGAATCCTCTGTACTCCAGTCAATGACCCAAATCAGTGATTTTCCAACCTTTTTCATCTCCTGGCACACATAAACTAATCACCAGAATTCTTTGACACACCAAAAAATGTATTCTTTGCCACTCTGACAAAAAAAAAATAGGTACGCAATTTTGATCCACTCATACTGGATAGCTATTGTTATGTTGGCTGTTGGTATTTTTTAAAAATTTGACAATCTAGCAGGGGTAGCCAACCTTTTGGCATCTCTGGGCCACACCAGGAGAAGAGTTGTCTTGGGCCAAACATTAAATACACAAACACTAACAAAAACTGGTGAGTAAAAAAAAAACCTTTTAAGTAAATTTACGATTTTGTGTTGAGCTGCGTTCATAGCCATCCTGGGCTGCATGCAGCCCGGGGGCTACAGGTTGGATGCCCCCGAAAGGAAAAAGAGGTCAGCGTCCCTGACTAAACAGGAAGGTATTGCGTATTTTTAAAATTCTGTGGCACACCAGCTGAATTGCTGACCCAGGTCAATAAGGTCATCTTGGTAGCAGCAAAGTGCACCAGGTACCAAGTTAGGCAGGGCCAGTCTGATGATGGCACAATGTGGCTGTAAAAAGAAATGACAGGTGACAGTAGATATGTGTTCTCCGTCCTCTTGCTATTTAGAAACAGAGTCAACCCCCTCACTGCCCCTTTCGGTGGGATGAATATGGTGATAAACTTCTAGGGCAACTGTTGGGGAGGGCTCAAATGTTGGCCTTTCTGTTAATAGGTCAGGTGGGTATTTGGGTGATTATTTGGAAAAGTCAGAGGACTATAACCGTATTTGGAAGTCACGTTGTGGGAGCAGGCAGATTTTATAATTTCACCTCATGTACTCTGAGCTCAATAGTAAAACTTACAGCTGAATTTTAAGAGTTATTTTGGGAATAAAACTTAATCTTTTGCTTTCTTTTCCCTAATTGCCATCTCATCTGCCTTATCCTCAAAACGCAGGGCCAAGTGCATTTTGTGATATTTCTGGCCGAAACGGAGTAGGTGTGGAAAGTCTGACCACGTCTTGCAGGGACATTCTTGGGAGGGCTGGAGTGTAAGCTCCGGTCGTCCTCCGGAGAGCAGACTGACCTTCGCTGCATTCCTGGAAGTCCAAGAGGCTTAGGCTGCAGACCCTGTTTTCATGGCACAGCCAACACCTGGCTTATCGAGAAGAAATGACTAGGGGGGTTAAAGGGACCCTAACTAAATGTGCACTAGTGAGAGCAAGTGAGCTTGAGGTTTTATTAAATCAGGCCACCATTGCCAATGCCGGCGGAATAGACCGGTTCCTGGTGACTCTTCAGAGCAGTAGGTGGGGGGAGGGGCAGGGCCCTGGAGAGCTGGGCAGTCCCCGCTCCCCTTTATGACAGGCCAAGTCTCAGTGTGCTCATGTCGGAGGGAACAAAGGCTGCGGGCTTGAAGTGGTTTGGAAACGTTTTCTTTAAACTCTAATTATTGGTTCTTCAGAAGAACAATGGCTTTTTATAATTATTCTGACTTCCAATCTCTAGCACTTAGTGTTAAGTGTTTATCAAATGCTGGAAAAAATGGATGTCTGGATTTTAATCCATGCTCCTCTACACTGACATTAGCCACTCCTGTGTTATTGCTCTGATCTCAAATGTTACACTTCTTTATCTTCTTTTGATGATCTTATTTACAAAGCCATTTCCTCAAGCTAGTCTGTGATCTCCTTCCGGAGGAGGGCGTGTCTGTGTCTTACTTAGCTCAGAAGCTCATTGGTTAGCAGGAGGCCGTGTTTGTTGTAACTGAAGTGATAAGAACTGGGGTGCTGGGACTCACATCCTGACACTCCATTTCCTGGCTCTGTGACCCCAGGCAAGTGGCTAAGAATAAAGCTGGATAGCAAGGTCACCACGCTCCCCAAGTCCTGTGGGAATGAAACGACCAACACATTCAAAGCCCTTGGAACAGTGATACAGGCTCAGCAAACATTAGCATCCATTTACTTGCCTTATTTTCATTGTGATAATGTATATTTGTTGATAAAAATAACACACTGTTTCACTACACCTGTCTTCTTATCTGTAATAGCAGAACCCACATCCTAATTTCCCTAACAGTTGTTAATCTATGTAACAACTGTATGCGGAAAGGGTTTCTGTCTGTATTTTACTGATTGGAGGACTGAGTTTCAGAGGTAATAGCTGAGGTGCCCAGCAGCACACACCAGTAAGTGATATAATAATTCACTAGGGTTTGAACCCCGTGAACCTGATTCCACCTAACCGGGATGTTACCTGTAATCACCTGTAAAAAGTGATGCCATTCTTATCTCTAATATAGTAACAGCAACAATAACCTGAAGGGTGGTTGTGAGAATCAAATGAGACAGTGGCTAAGAGTCAAAATGTCTGTTTGAAAACCATAAAGTATTTTGAAATTCTCTAGTACCATTATTTTAGTATTCAGTGCAACACAGAGAGGAGAAGCGGTGGGCTCAAAATTCACGCAGCGTGAGTGAGGCGGGCAGAACTGGGGTGGAGTTTTCTTGCAGCTTCCCTGGTGACCGCCCCCCCCCCCCCCCCCCCCCCCCCCCCCCCCCCCATGGCACAGCTGTGATGCACGCGGCCAAAGCCTCTGGGATGACTGTGCCTTTCTCAGCGCTTACGTTAAGATACAGCCACAGGTCTCACAGCAAAGCTTGGTGTTTTCATCAAAGCTGCCCCCTCTGCAGTGTCCTCCTCCTCACAGCCCTGGCCCAAAGGTCTGACAACTCACGGAGCTGCCCTTGCTTTCCGAAATCCTGGATGTCACCAGCCAGTGCTTTGAGTGAAGGCTGGATGCTCCATGCATAGATTTTGCTAGGTGCTGTTGAGAATTCAGAAGAATTTGTCTACACAAAAGCCTAGACTAGGAGTTGGAACACATGAGCTGGAGGTCTAATATTGATCACTAACAAATCCTGGTGCCCCAGACAAGCCCTGCAATCTACAGCTTCCCCATCTACAAGATCAAAGCCGTTAGATTATTCCCAAGATCCCTGAAAAGTAAGTGCCCTACACATCACGAGTCCTGTGTCTCACTGGTCCTTCTGCTTTTCCCCTACACCGTGTCCTTGGTCAAATCACAGTCTCTCCTCCGTCCACAGTGTCCTCATCTGTGTAGGATTTTTTTTTCCTCAAACAAACTTTTTGTGTGTGTGCTAATGTGTCAGTCACTGCACTAGAGAGTGAAAATGCACACATACGCTCACGAGACACACACACACTGATAGTACCAGTGCTTATTATGTGCAGAGAACTATGGCCAGGCTCTTCCCATGCATCATTCACTGTAATCTATGTAACACCTGTGTGCAGAAAGGATTTCTGTCTGTATTTTACAGATTGGAGGGCTAGTTTTAGAGGCAGTAGCTGATGTCCCCAGCAGCACACCATTAGTAAGTGATATAATTCACTAGGGTTTGAACCCAGTGAACCTGACTCCACCTAACCAGGATGTTACCTGTAATCACCTGTAAAAAGTAGATAAGGAGAGTGTCATATCTGCCCTAGACTAGCCTCACTTCCTTTTTAAGTTTACTCAACTAGTGGCCCCATGAGGAATGCTGACTCATAGGGTGCCTAGAATTTCGTCTGAGATGTAACAGATGGGTTAGCTCGATTCGCAGCCGTTGGAAGACGATCCCTGTTCAGTGAGGGTACTGCTGCTGACTCCAGCAGCAGCCTGCAGGGCTCCCTCATTTTCTTTGCTAACCTTTTCACCAGTGGCATGGGTGAGGGCGTGGACTGGGCAAATTCACTGTGACATGACCGTGGAAGGACTGGCAAAGTGACCAAGGGGCGGAGTCAAAGTGAGAAAAGATGTGGCCTGCTAGGCATTTTATGTGCATCATCATCGCATTTTGATCACAACCCTCGGTAGGACTGTTACTATCGCCACCTTATGGATGGGACCGCCGAAGCTTAGGGAGGTGACCACCCAGAGGTGATACAGCCTGTGAGTTGTCTTTCCCCCTCCAAAATAAACTCTTTACGTTGGAATACTTATATATTCATAGAAAACTTGCAAAGATAGCACATAGCATTCTGGTGTGTCTCTCACCCAGTTCACTCTACTTTCAACATCTACTCTCGTGGCACATTTGTCAAACTAAGAAACCAGCACAAGTAGACTAACATTAACTAAACTCCAGCCTTTATCTTGATTTCTTCATTTTTTTCCACTAAGATCCATATAGTAGTTTTCTAGAGCTTCCATAACAAAGAACCTGGTGGCTCAGGACCACAGGAATGTGTTCCCTCACAGCTCTGGAGACCGGGGGCCTGGAATCAGGGTGTCGGCAGGGCCACACTCTCTCCAAAGGCTCTGGGCCAGACTCCTTCTTTGCCAATCCCAGCTTCGGGGAAAGGCGGGTGGTGATGCTGGCAAGCCTTGGAGATCCTTGGTGCTGTGGTCTGAATGTGTGCGTCCCTCCTAGAGTCCTATGTCAAAACCCTAGTGTGCAATGTGATAGTATACAGGGTGGGAACTTTGTGGAGTGATCAGGTTATGAGGGCTCCACCTTAGAAGGGGTCTGAGGTCTGCAAGTGTGCCCTCACCTGGCCCCGGGGCCACCTCGCCTTAGACTTCCAGCCTCCAGAACTGAGAAATAAATTTCTATTGTTTACAAGCCACCCAGTCTGGTGTTTTGGTGCAGCAGCCTGAGCAGACTAAGATCCTTAGCTTGTAGAGGCATCACCTCAGTCTCTGACTCTATCCTTCCATGGCCTTCTTCCCTGTGTCTGTGAGTCTTGTACAAATCTCCCTTTTTTTAAAAGGACACCAGTCATACTAGTTTCATGGCTTGCACTAATCAAATATAACCTCATCTAAACAATTACATCTGCAAGGAACCGATTCCAGAATAAGCTCATGTGCACGGGCATTGGACAAACATTAGATTTGGAGGGGCACACTATTCAGTACCGTACAGTTCTTTCTAGCCCAGCATCCAATCAGGGCACCACATTGCATTTAGTTGTTATGTCTCCTTATTCTCCTCTGGTCTATTACAGTTTCTTAGTCTTTCTTATTTTTCATGACCTTGACAGTCTTCTTGAGGAGTGCTAGCCGGGTATCCTGTCGAACGTCTGGGTTTATGTGATATTTTTCTCATAATTAGTATGGGCTTACAGGTTTTTGGCAAGAATGCTGGAGAAGTGATGTGCCCTTGGGAGTTGGCCTTTAAACTCAGCCTCCAGAGCTCAGGTTTTTGTTATAAAACCTATAACTGTGAAGATGAAATATTTCTGAGAATCAGCTGTTAGCTTACTCTTTTAGCTCTCTCTTGGGGGACTTGCATAGCACTGGACATATGACTGGGGACAGTGACTACCCTGTGCAGGGTGTCCTGCCTCTCCCCGCTCCATCTCAATTATCTTTCTCCCAAGCGGGGAACTGCAGCCTCCCCTCCCTCGTATACAGGACAAATCTACCCCAGTGCTAATGTTAATTTACATGTTGAGGGCCCATCAATATAGCGAGGGCTATTGCACATACAGAGTTGGACGTGACCTCTGCCTGGTAGACTTGATAATTCAAAAGGCAGGAAAAAAGAGGTCACCTGCAGAAAGGTGAGCTGCACGCAAAGATTGCTCAGCACATCAGGGCCCGGATGAACCAACAGGAGGGAACGCTGGAACTCAGTTTTATCTTGCAGAAAGTGGATTATGTGGATTCCAGGCCTCCCTTGAATATTAATGATAACCAAACAGTGAAGGCTCTCTTATTCAGCATACCCCAGCCTTCACTTCAATTTAGTAGTGAAGGCAGAGTATATATAAACTAGTGGATTAGAACTCTAAAAGTCTAGCCTTGTCATGTATTGTTTGCTTGTTTGTATATTTATATATTCACTCATGTATTAGCTTATTCACCCTAGGATGGGGCAGGCTAATGCTCTCTGGGGTACCTCATTCAGAATTAGCAGGACTTCTCCTAAGTCCCAGGTCTTTTCAATTATGAGCTGTGCCTAAAACTGAGCCTCGGTTTCCCTACTATACTATCAGGATGGCACCATGGTGGCCCTATTTTGCCTACTCAGCATTTACCCTCATGTCCTTGATGACAGCCTTTTGATCTCTCTTCAGGGTACTGACCAGCTACCACTAGACGCAGTCTCCAGAGCTCAGGGTTTAGTTAGAAAACCTATAACTATTAAGGTGGAGCACTTCTGAGAATCAGCTGTCAGCTTACTCCTTTAGCTCTCTCTTAGGGGACTTGCATGGCACTGGACATGTAATTCCATGCATCCTAGGCTCCACAAACCAAGGAGTGGACTCACGTCTCAAGCCATCCCCATGGGAGTCCCTGTCCCAAGAATCTGAGTCTCAGGACAGAAGTGACTGGAATGAATTCATTCTGGAAGAGGCACTCAGAGGAGGCCCTCCTTTGGTTCCTGCTGCCCGGACCCCTGAGAATGGCTTTCACTTATTTTATTCACAAGCCAGGTTTTTCATCCTTTCCTTGAATTCTATGAGTCCCTTCCTGTTCTTCCCTCAATATATGTAATTTCTCTGCTCTGAGAAGCTAACATTTGTCTCTGTTTCCCATATCCAGGAACCCTGATAAACATTCCTTTAGCTTTCCTCAGAGGCCTGCTCCAATCCAGGAGCTCCAGATAATTCTGTCTGCCCTTCACCTCCCACACTCATTTGTTTGTCCATTCCCGAGAGCTTACGTAGCTCCTTCTCTTACATTCCTATTATTTTTGTGCCGATCTGGGTCATGAAAGACAGTCTAGCATAGTGGTTGTTGTGTGTTGAACTGTGTGTCCCTTGAATTCTTCTGTTGAGGTCCTAGCCCCCAGTACCTCAAAATGTGCCTGTTTTGGAGACAGGATCTTTAAAGGGGCAAATACGGTTAAATGAGGTCATTGTGGTAGAACCTAATCTGGCCTGTGTCCTTATGAGAAGAGAGGATCAGGACACAGACACCCACAGAGAAGACCATGTGAAGCCACAGGGAGCAGGGAGGAGAGGGCCATCTAGAAGCCAGAGAGAGAGGCTTTGGAACAAAACCAAACCTGCTGATGC
Source organism: Anoura caudifer (assembly GCA_004027475.1). Classification (NCBI taxonomy): domain Eukaryota; kingdom Metazoa; phylum Chordata; class Mammalia; order Chiroptera; family Phyllostomidae; genus Anoura; species Anoura caudifer. Next base: position 23,031 of record PVKU01006233.1, read on the forward strand.
CTTGATCTTGGACTTTCAGCCTCCAGAACTCTGAGGAAATAAATCTCTATTGTTTAAGCCACATGGTCTGTGGTACTTCGTTATGGAAGCCTTAGCAAAGTAACTCGGTGGTCAAGGGTAGAGACTCTGGTGCGAGTCTCCCTGGCTTGGAACTTACATATGACCTTGGATAGGTTACTTAACCATTCAGTGCTGTTATTTTCGGTGGTGAAGAGGGCAAGAAGCAAGACAGCAGAAGATGAGCTTTGAGAGTTGGCCCTGTCTCAAGAGGAAGTGAGAAAAAGGCACAAGGTGGGCAAATCACTTCTCACATGGAGGGAGTCGGGGTCTGGTCGTGTTTTGCTAGCAGAGTTTCCTCCGCACCAAAGGAGGCGTCAGGGTTGGGAAATGGCGTTCCCCTCCAAACAAGGCAATGTTTTACAAACAAGGTAAAGGACAAAACATAGCTATGAACCAAAAAATAAATTTTATTTCTGTGCTTTACGCAAGTCACCTAACACCCCAAGTGTGTTTCCTAATCCCCACGATGGGGTGATGGTCTCTGCCTCTTACACAGTGCTGTAGGGAGCCGCCTGGGGGAGAAAACACATCCAGTCTGCGACCATTTGTCCTCCAATCTACTGATGCCTTGAAGACAGGCTATCTGATTACACCCTCCACATTTTTATTCCCACCTTATCGTTCAGGGCCAGATATGCAGTAGGCTTTCGGCTTCTATTTGGGGATGACTAAGTGGGGGCTGTTATTAGGGGAGGCTGGAGACAGACAGCTGATCGGAGCTGGGGTTGCTCTCGATGGCTTTTATGGGCCTGCCCCAGGCTAGTGCAGGGGATGGCAGGCTATGATTTACGTGTCAGCATGGAGCATGCACCCAAAATGAAAATGATGGAAAAATGCATATAGTTTTCTAAATCTAGACTTCCTGCTTGGATGTTCACCCCCAGAGTGGGTGAGAATTTATGAACTCTTCACAATGAGTTAGTGGTAAGTGCTGGGCTGTGTCTATGGGATTGGAGTGGGGAGAGCGCTAGGCAAGTCACCTCTCTATAGGTCTCCATCCCAGATTCCCCATCGCACACCCAGCACAGCCCATCAGTCACATCTCGGTGGGTGTGGAAACGTGATTCTGCATCAAATTCCCCTCGAGAGATTTACTCGTGGTGAATTTTCCTATGGGGCAAAACTGAAAGTCCTTACCACCACACACAAACTCTTGTGCTGGGCTCCCAGCCCACTTGTTGATGTCATTTCCTGCCCCTGCCTCCCGCCTCCAGAATTAGATCACTATTAGCTCAGCCTCCACATATTTGCACATGGCTCGCCTCCTGCCTGGATTTTTTTTCCATGTGTCTGCCTGGCAAACACCTGCTCCCTTGCCACACTCAGTTTTAGCACAATCTCCTTCAATACAGAGTGGGCTTTGCAAGACCACAATGGTCCCCTCCATCAAAGCCCATTGCACCAGAGGGTGATCAGTGGTTTCTTTCTGTCTCCCACACTGAGCTCCTCCACAGCAGAGTGATCACTCTTCGTCTTCGCACTCAAAGGCTTTAGCAAATTCAATGAAAGAGTGAAGGACTGTTTTTCGACTTCCATTAATTGAAGGCTTACTATGTGCCAGGCCCCATGTGAAAAATTTACACTCACATCTCATGATATGAGCCTCTGGTGTGAGGAAATGGAGGCTGAGAGAGGCAGAAAGAGTCATCTAAAAGCTTGCCAGTGATTAAGTGGAACAATGAGTGCTGAGACTCAGGACTACAACTGACTCAGTCTGTGGCAGACAGTTAGTGAGCATCTCCCGTGTTCAGAGTTAGTCATTGTTGGTTGGCTGGGTCTAGCACAAATTGCTTTACAACATCCTCTTTTGAACTGGCCAGACCCCAGGAGAAAATGCGATATGTCTGTTTGGAAAAGTCAGAAACCTAAGACAAAAAGGAAAGAGAGGAGGCCAGACTGATAAGCAGTCCTGCTAAGGAGGTTTTCTGCATTCATTCCCATAGATGGGAAAGAAGTGGGTTTCACATTCCCAGGAGGGCTCTGGTGATAAGAAAGGAAGCACTCTGACTCCAGAGGTCTGGACTGTGTCAATGAGGTGAGCGGTCGTTTTGTCCCTCACGTCCAGCATCCTCTCTTCTGTGCTCCGGGGCCTGCATTGTGTAAGTCAGTGGGCAATGTTGCCCTGAACACCCTTTCCGCCTTGATCAGAATGCATGTTTGATCGGAACCACCAGTGCAGAGAGTAGCACAGCTATCTCCACTTCACATCCCTGCGCCCACCCTTTACATATGCCGCTGCCCTTATCTGCAACCCCTTAAGCTCCCATCCCCCTAGCTAACCGCTCACATCCCTGGATGGTATATATGTTTTGCAGCTCATGCTGTTTTATTGTTTATGAAGCATCGTCGCATCTTTAGCATCCATAGCATCTTCTATCAGCATCTTTTCTTTCTAATGGCAATAACTAAGGGTGTGCCTAAGTCCAAGGACTGGGATGTGCCAGGTTCATTGTGTGCTCAGGCCTGTGTGTCTCCAAATACTGGAAGTGGAGGAGGAAGATTGAATTCCCACTTCTCTGGAAGTCACGTTTCTGCATCTAACATAGATGTGAAAGTGGAAGTTGGCCCCTGGCTGGTGTGGCTCAGTGGATTGAGCACGGGCTTGAGAGCCAAAATGTCACCAGTTCGATTCCCAGTCAGGGCACATGCCTGGGTTGTGAGCCAGGGCCCCAGTAGGGGGCATGCAAGAGGCAACCATACATTGATATTCCTCTCCCTCTCTGTCTTCCTCCCTTTCCCTTCTCTAAAAATAAATAAATAAAATCTTAAAAAAGAAAGAAAAAGAAAGTGGAAGTTGGTGAGAAGCAAAGCACCATGCCACCACCCGATCATTTCATTTGTCAGACACCAAACGTCCCTCTGAGACCCTGCCCTACATAGTTCTGTGTAGTGTAGGCAGCCGATTGGAAAAACAGCTCTTGGGTGCCCTTAGAAAAGATTAGCAACAGCAAAGACTAAACCTGAGTTATCAGGAAAAGTTATGTCTTATATTTGTGGCTTTTAATCAAAGGGAAGTGTGTTTTCTGTTTTTGCAAAATATCTTTAAAATCACCATTTCCAAAAAGAAAAAAGAAAAAAAGAAAAAAAAAAAAAAAAGCTCTGTCAGGAACCTTGGCAAGTTCTCATTCAGTTGTGGAGATTGTCCTATATTTCAAAAAATGCTGACTTGGAGTTAATTGTGGTGTGCGTCCTGGTTTTCTCTTTCAAGGAATTTCTTAAATCTCTTGAGGAAAATATACAGGACAGCCTCCTTTTGTCTGACAGCTTCCATGAGTCCTAACAGACCCTTGAAGGACTGATCACCTCTGGGAGGAAGTAATGTGTTTGTGCCATGAGTGTGTGTACAAACTACATAGTTGTACACACATTCACGCACAAACACTATATATATATAAAAACACATTTTGTATATATAAAATAAATTATATATAATTTAAATATAATTATACATGTATTTAAATTTATTACATAAATACATGTACAAAATAAAGGCCTGTGTAGGCCAAACAAATATATATTAGGTGTATGTATATATATTTCCTATTGGTTCTGTTTCTCTGGAGAGTCCAGGATAATACAACCTGCTACAGAGATTCCTCAAGAGTACGCCCTTATTTCCACCTGGATTATACCTGGAACAACACATAGGTTGGCTATGCCGTGGCAATACATAAGTCCTAAATCTCAATGGTTTACACTCTCCAGACTTATTTTCTCCCTCCTGTCACAGCCCAACACAGGGGACACAGACTCAAATGACTACCAGGTCCAGACAGGTGAAGTCCGTGCTTGATGGAGCCTGTAGGGACTGTAGTGACCTTGAGAACAAATCTTTTGTTACTTTTCAGGAAAAGAAGCTCACAGGTTTAAATTCCCCAGCCTTTCAATAGGTAAGGTAAATTGGGATTTTAAAATATGAAACGTCTAACTTTGATATCTTGAGAACACACTCCAATTAAAAAATGAGGGCCCATAGAGGCCAAACAGAATCTTTCTGCTGGTTGCAATGGGCCCAGGGGTCTCTACCTAGCAACTCCAGTTTGAAAGTTGACTGCTCAAGAATGGTCCTTCTTGTTTATCTTGAGCTCAGGCTCAGCTTTGATTAAAACCGCAAAGAAGTGGCAATGGGGGCCTGTCTGTGAAGCCCAGATGACTTCATCTGTCAGCACCATATGGAAAACCGAGAAGCTCCAATCACCAGAACAGACAGCCCACCTGTGCAGGGGCTCCCCAATACACAAGCCAGGAGTGAACAGGCCAGCCAATAAGCAGAACCTTTGAAAGGTTACTAGATTAGAGCCATCCTTTGTTTAAAAATCCTGGCCAGAGACATTTGAATTGCAGCCAGTTATCAGTACAGTATTTTCAATTTGTTTTAACGACATTATCTTAATTATTTTCAGAGAAAGGTTACTGAGTTCCAGATAGACAAGCTGTAAGACCGAACTCCTAGGCAGAGGATGGAGGGAGAGCCTGTGCTGTGTTTGTTAACACAGGAGTGAATTAAGCACCATCTGCATGCTTCATGTGATACTTTGTTTTTTGAACATCACACTGGAAAATGGAGTTCATTACTTAGGTGGAGCGAGGAAACAGAAAACGCTTCAAGTAATGTCAACAGTGGAAATTCTCGGCGTAGAAAGGGTTACACAAGGAATGAAAAACTCCGATAAACCAAATCAAGGTGAAGGAACTCAGACATTAATCACCCAGAAAGAGCATGAAGCCACTACCACGGTTGAGTGGGAGGGACTGAGGGCCAGGGTCCCCCTGGAGGTGAGGACCACGCTGACATGTCAAGTTGGCCCTGGATCCATGGAAGAGAGAAAGTTGCTGCTAGAGATGCACCCAAGGCAGGGAGGAGAAGGAGGAACACCATGTTTCCTCCCTTCCTTCCACCCCTAACTCAGCCTAGTACTTTCTATTGGTCATGGCCTGAAGCCAGCTAGTATGGAAATTGGGGAACGTAACTTGAGGGGCGGGGTGGGATACTGGGAGTACACAGGGCCAGGATCAGCGCAGTCCCAATTAACACCCAAGTTGTAACCCCCACAATTTCTTCCCTCCAGCTCACATTCAGGGCAGATTGCGAGGGGCATCTGCTTATCACAGTAACCCAAGGACTGAGGCAGAGGGACACTCCCCTGCCCAACTCCCTCCCACACTCATGTCCACAACGGGAAAGTGACTGTGGCGCGTGAGGCCTTGGTTCTCAACGTTTCCACACAGAAGTTACTGCCACACGTTTGCTCACAGTGGCCTTTGCAAGTCACACGGCTATGCCCAACTTCAAAGGGGAGAGGGAAGCACAAGCCTGTCCTGTTCTCAGATCAGGAGCCAGAAATAGCTGGAAAATAGGACTAATGTCTACCACAGAAGCCAACTCAGAATGTAAAATACAGGCTCTGCTGAGCTATTTTCACAATGATGGATTGTGAGGTTTCTAGGGGGCTGAGCAAGGGTCAGAGATAAAAGCCAGGGCCCTGGGGCCAGGCAAAACTGGGTTCAAATAGATCTCTGGCCCTGGCTGGTGTGGCTTAGTGGATTGAGTGTTGGCCTGTGGACCAAATAAATCTCTGCTTCTCCCCTTCTTAGATTTGTGATCATGGGTGTATTACGTAACATCGCTGAACATTAATTTTCTTATCAGTAAAGTGTGGATGCTATAACCTTACTCTCTCTTCCTGTTAAGAGATTCATTCATTCATTCATTCATTCAATGAGATGACCGGGCTTAGCACTGGTAGAGAAGTTTCAATGAGTTTTTTTCTCCTTAGTCACTGACACACAGTAGTATTTGCTGAATGAAGTCCATGGAGCTTTCCCACACTGTGTTTATGATAGAGTAGGGAAGAAAAGGCACATACACCTATAAGACTCCGTCAAAGTGGTTAAAAGGACTAGACAGGCGGGGATGAATGTTGTGAGAATTCAGGGGTAGGAAGATTCCCCTTTCATCCAGGGGAATCAATTCGAACAAATCCTCAATAATCCAGACACTCAACACAGAACTCAGATCCTACAGCCCCACTGAGTCGTGGGGTTCCCAGCAGCTCAGTCATCACTCAGACCCCTGGAAGCTGGAAGGAGCCGTGGGGCAGCTCTAGGCCACACAAGCGTCCTCAGGATGGACCCGCCAACCTGGCTGTCAGTAATACCTAATCTGTCAGCCTCCATTCTGAAACAGGACCTTTCTTGTACAATTAGAGTTAGCCCATGCAGGTATATACAAGGTCAATTCCATTTATTTATTTACTGCCAGTCATGTGCAAGTCACTTCCCAGAACATGCCCTACGTAACCCCAACATTATAATCTGAAGTTAGATATTAGGCCCATATTCAAAAGGAGAAACTGAGGCTCAGAGACGCTGAGCAACTTGCCAAAGCTCACATAGCAAGCAAGTTAGAGAGGTAGAATTTAAGTTAATGTTTGCTCATTCCACAACCTGTTCTTCATTCATTCGTTTATTCATTTCTTGCCCATTATCTGTTAGGCAAATTTACTGAAACACTACAAGTGTACCCAGGCTTAATGGGGAAATGTAAAAGTAGTTTAAAGAGAAATAATGTAAACCTGGATTTGTCCTCAAATAGTTTAGGGAGAATGATGCTTTTAAAACATAAGTCAGATCATGTCATTAATGAGCCCCAAACCCTGCAGAGGGTCTCAGAATTTCACAGAATTAAATTCAAAGTTTTATCATAGCCTGCAAGTTGCTACAGCATATGACATCTCACTGCCTAGTTCATGGACTCCCTTCTCTATTTCTGTTCCTTGCAGGGTTTTCCTTCTTCGTGCTAATGCAGCTCTGGTATTCCTGTGTTCGTTCATTGTCTGTCTCACCAACACGGAGCCTCCCTGCGTGTGGAGACCACATCTGTTTGCTCCCTGCCCTCTCACTCATGCTTAGAATTGTCTGCCTGTCTGTGTTCTTCTGCTTGGGATGCCACGGTAAAATCCCACAGACCCGGTGACTTACAAAAATGGAAATTTGTTTTCTCACAGTTCTGGGGGCTGGGAGTCCAAGATCAAGATGCCATCAGGGTTGTGTCTGGTGAGGCGCGTCTTTGTGGTTGATAGACAGCCCTTTTCATGCAGTGTCCTCACATGGCCCTTCCTCTGTTCTCATCATGGGGTAAAAGGAGAGAGAGAGAGGGGCCTGGTGTCTCTTCCTCTTCATATAAGGAAGGACACCAGCCTTATCAGATCAAAGCCCATTCTTCTGACCCCAGTTAGCCTTTGTCGTCTCCTTATAGGCCTTGTTTCCAAATCAGTCACATTTAGGGTTAGATCTTCATTATATGGGTTTTGGGGAAACACCGTTCAGTTCGTAACACTGGCACCAAGTGTGTCCTCCTCGTTCGTGACATTGAGTCGCATTCCTCTTCTCCTGTCCCATGCTGTGCCTTCTGCCCTGGTTTCAAACACTTTGCTATCATGCCAGAACTTAGGGGTTTATTCCACTTAACGGTGAGCTAGGATGATTGAAATGCTGAGGGGACTTTGTTCCAGGTGCGCTTTTACTAATTGCCCTATGTTTCTGGAGCCTTGGGAAGGGAAGGCGCCTCTTTCCAAAGTATATGCCAAGACAAGCTAATGTTCACCTTACCACCAGAAGTGTGTAGCATCACCAGAAATCCACATAATTTCTTAGTAGAAGGGATATTTGGGGATTTTGCGTTGAGCAAAAGAGAATGTGCATTTGGCAATGGGTATGTATCTATGGGTGGAAGTGGGATACTATAAAGGTTGAAAATACATTATGTGAAATAACTCTTTTGCAGGTCAAAAAGTCCAGTATTGGCCATTTCATCTCTTTCAGTCTAATATGTATGGCTGGGCATAAGTGTAGGGGAGGTAAGTGTGGTGTGTGGATTACTATGTAGCTCTGTGTGTGTGTGCAGGCACGTGCGTGTGGTGTAGGTTGAGTGATGGGATGTATACTTATGTGTGTGTACAGGGAGGAGGGCATGAATGTGGGTGGCAGGGTATATGTGTATGTGGGTAGGGGAATCAAGGAAAACTTCCTGGAAAACTTAATATGAAGTAATGAAGCTTAACATGAAAGGACAAATAAGAGTTGGCCTGGTACACTGGCAAAAAGGGTGGAAAGAGTGCTCCTACCAAAGAACTTTGCGTAAAGGCCAGGGATAGAATTATGCAAATGACATCCTGACTCGATAAGGGGATTGGGAGCTGGTAGAGTGAGGGGAGTGGCCTCAGAGGAGAAAAATGGCAGAGAATGGAGGTCCTGTGAGCTATGACAAGGAACCTGGGCTTTGTTGAAAAGAAGGGAAGACCAAGGACCATTCACAGATTTTGCACTGGCGAAGGTGGTGCAGAATAAAGACTACAGGATGGGAGTGGAAAGAGGCTGTGAAATTGTATTAAGGTGTAAAAACTGATTTGCCCTGAGCTAAAGTAGCCTTCACCGTTCCTTGCTTGAGTTCTTTAGAGCCCTTGACCCAAAGCAGGAAGGGTCTTGGTGGAGAAAAACAAGGCCAGCAGACTTCTGCTGTATCAGAAGATCCAGAGATGTTCTTCTGAGCTGTTGAGCCACAGAGTCCCCATTCGAGGATCCCACAGACTCTCCCAAGACAGGTCCACAGGTTCTGTGCACTCCATGACCCCCCTGTCTGAAGTTGTAGCCAGGTGCTCACAGAGGGCGTAGGATGAGAGCTTCCTGTTCAGTTTCTGATCATTGCAATTACTGTATTTTGCCAGGTATAATACACTCCTGTGTATAGCATGTACCCACATTTTTGGCCCAAACTTTCAGGAAAAAGATCTTTCATTTTAATTGTTTAATTCAATTTTTTATTTATATATATTTAGATACTTGTTTTTTTGTATTATAAAGGAATTTTAGCATTTTTTTTGAACATATGGTACAAGAAATTTTATGTAACAAACAATTACAAAACACACAAACAGATACAGGGTATTTCAGGTACTACTATGTATAATGCACATCCTTATTTTTTACTCAAAAATTTGGGCAAAAAAGCACATATTATACATGGCAAAATATGGTAATATGTTCCTTGTTAAAAGCATAAACATCAATTTGAACAGAGTTCCGGCAGTTAGAGCACATCAGGGAGGCAGACTGTGGTCAGGGAAAAGAGAGGACAGTACAAGGAGAAGAGGAGGTGAAGGATGAAGGGAAGAAACAGCAAGAGCAAGAGAGAGAAACTGGGGTCAGAGGTAGAGGGAGGGCCTAAAGCAGAGGTGGGCTATGGAGAAAAATTAAATGTCCTGTACCGTTGGGAGGAAGGCAGGAGGGTGAATCCATCTGACAAAAGCGATGTTGTATGAGTTTGTCCACGTGGATCTATGATGACATTCTCTGAGATATTTGGAACTAGATACCAACTCAAAGGGGATTGAGTGTCCCTGGTTCACCTCATTCATCTCCCTTTCATTTTGTCAGAGCCCTGGGACACCACCCGGCCCACCTGGGAGCAGCCCGATTTCACAGCCCCAGGGCCCACGATGTGGCTGCTCTGGCTGCATTTCATGGGTTTTCCATCTGTTCCAACCATCACAAATTCAATTTCATACTTAGCCTAAAATAACATCAGTTTCAAGAAATATCTTGTCATCATCCAAATCAAAATACCACATACAAAATACTCAATGCCAGCTACAAATTGTCAGGAAGAGTTGAAGAAAGGGGAAAAGACTTTTGCTCTAGGCAGAAGGGGTGAAAATCACATATTTTGTGGTGTCTAAATCATTCACACAAAGCTGGAAATAATTTTTGTTAAGGATTGACCAATCTGTTCCTCTATTGACAGTGTCTCCCCCCAGCACCCCATCTCTCTCTATTCTGGAAGCTTGTAACGGTAAGGACCATTTCTGAGTATGTGAGCAAGTCCATTTCTTCCGAGTCTCTGAAGAAGTGAACCTTATTTATGCACAAGTACTTTCAGAAGCTCTACTAGGATCTAGGGAGACAAGATGCCTCATCTACATCCCTGAAGCTTGTAGTCATCTAGTTATTAAAAGTAACCCCACTGTTCTCTGTAGAAGTGGCCTAGAGGTGGGGGTGGGGGTGGGGAGTGGGGGCTGGGTCAGCACACAATCGCCTAACACCCATTTGTGCTTCCTACTGGGCTATGTTAAATTCCCTTCCTTTTATTTGCGGAGTTCTTTGAAGCCTCAGGGATGTGATTAGCAAATGAAAAGTCTGCCTCATATCCTATGGTATGACACAGAAGAGGGACTGGCAAGTGTTGAAAAGAAATGGTGGGTGAGTTCCCATCAGACTGTCAGCTGATTTCTCAAAAGAGACCTTACAGGCAAGAAGGGGCTGGAAAGAGGTATTCCAAGTCATGAAAATCAAGGACCTACATCCATGATTGCTCTATCCAGCAAAGCTGTCATTTAGAATGGAAGGGACGATAAAGTGCTTCTCAGATAAGGTCCAGTTAAAGGAGTTCATCATCACCAAGCCCTTATTCTGTGAAATGTTAAAGGGACTTATCTAAGAAAGAGAAGATAAAAAATATGACAGTAAAAAGACAGCAAACTCACAGATATTAACAGCCACACCTAAAACGAAAGCAAACTAAGCAAACAAGAAGAACAGGAGCAGAAACACAGAAATGGAGATAACATGGAGGGTTAGCAACAGGGGAGTGGGAGGAGAGAAGGGGAAAAGGTACAGAGAATAAGTAACATAGATGGTGGGTAGAAAATAGACAGGGGGAGGGCAAGAATAGTGGGAAAAGTAGAAACTAAAGAACTTATGACACATGGGCATGAACTAAAGGGGGAAATGTGGGTGGGAGGGGGTGTGCAGGGTGGAGGGGAATGATGGGGAAGAAATGGGACAACTGTAATAGCATAATCAATAAAATATAATTTAAAAAAAGAAATGAAAGGGTGGAAAAAAAGAAAGAACTACTACAGAGAGCCCTTTGGATGTTTCCGCCATTCCTTCACAGGGGCCACCACCATTGCCTTGGACTTCCTTCCCTATTGACCACTTAGTGTGTTCACTCAAGCTCTAGAATGATCAAGGCTGTGTTCCCAGGAAGAACAGACTATGTTTGGCATTTGGTGGGTGCCTGATAAATATCTGCCAAAAGAACAAATGTATGAAACAAACGTTTGTCATTTGTATTACTTTTGACAACCCCCCATCTTACCCCACGAGTCCTTTATTCTTGGGTTTCTATCCTGATCTGATTTCTTTACTTTGGATACATAAACCTTCTACTTTATCATCAGCATGTGAATATCCTTAGGGAACATCATAGTGTTTCCTAGTATGTCATTTCTTAGAAACACACAACATTTTTTAAAAAATCAGAATGAAATTTGTCTTAGATCTGGCCTTTCTCCTAGAGCAGTTTTCTCGGAAGCTATTCAGTGCGGTTTGGCATCCATCTGTGTGGTCTCCCAGCAGCCTGGCCTGTATTTTTTTCTTTCTTTTATTTTTATTTTTTTTTTAAGTATAGTTGGCCTAGAATATATTCATTTAAGAGGCACAACATAGTGATTTGACATTTGTATACCTCACCTTGTGACCAACCACCGCACTAAGTCAAGTAGCCAACTGTCCAAATAATAGTGAACCAAAATAATCTTGAAAGACAAGAACCCAAAGCTGCTAAACCAAGCCCAGGCCTGACCACAGCCTCACTTGACAGAAGAGAAATGTGAGGTTCAGAGAAACGCTATAACTTGCCCAAAGCCGAAGACTGGGAAATGCGGAGCCAGACTGAGAATGCAAGTTTCGGAGACTTTCAAGCCCCAGCTCTGGCTATGAAGCCCTACCCTCTCCTAAGCATTGGTGGGCCAGCAAATGTCGAACAGTGGCTGTCGCTTTATGAGGTGGACCACGGACATGGGAGAGAGGGGAGAAGCCCTGGTGTGCAGTGTTTTCCAATTTTAGTGCAGTAAACACCGCAATGGTGAATTTTAAGGTATGGATGTGACGTTGCCGAATGCACAGTTGGGAAGACATGTGAGGCGATGCCCATCATGCAGAGAGCTTCTGTCACGCGGGTGGAAGAGCTGCAAATAACATCAGGAGTACAGATGTTAATTCAATATAATAACATGATTGGGAAGTGATGAGGGTGGAATATTTATCAAACCTTTGTTTTTTAATATAATGTATTGCATTTTAAGTCTGTGTGATTTAAAATGGCTGTATTAACAGTTGGCTCACAAAGTTCCTGAGCATGTAACAATTGGCTCTTCTAAGCTGGTGTAAGCCATCTCCAGCCTCGATGGGTGGGAACACATAGACATATAAAGTGACTCGGTCACTGCAAGTCCAAATTGAATGTGGACATCTGGTGACAAGGATGATGGTTAGGAACAAAAGAATAAGACTGACTTACATTTGTAATAACTTCTTTCCAAATAAAATGAGTTTAGGATCAGTTCAACAATAGAGTTATCTGGCATTTTGAAGAGGGTTTTTAAAAAGTCTCTAAATCTTTTTATTGTGATATAATTGACCTACAACACTGTATAAGTGTAAGGTGTATAGCATAATTACTAAGTTTATTTATATTGTGAAATGATTAACACAATACATTTAGTTAACACCCATCATCTCATAGAGATGTAAAAAAGTTTTTATTCCTTGTAATGAGAAGTCTTAGGATCTACTTTCTTAACAACCTTCGAATACAGCGTTCCACAGTCATTATGGTGTACATTCAATCCCTAGTACTTATTTATCACATAAGTAAAATTTTTCACCTTTTGACCACCTTTCTCCAATTCCCCTTCCCCTCTGTAAATCTTCACACAACCTTAAATAAGTCGCCAGACTTCCCATTGCCTTCATTGCCTCTCTTGGGAACTCAGAAGTAATTCTGATCTAAACCTTGAAGGAAAAATAACTTCCTCTCCAGCAGGAAGGAGTTTGTCAGACATTGGAGGGGGTTAATGAGTAAAAGTTATTAGGTGACTGGGGTTATAAAAGTAGATGGTGCCGGTGCATTTCCTGTCTTAACATTTTCAAACTAAGAGAGAAGCCGAGCCTTTTAGACTAGATCCTCCTTGTTTTTCCCATTAGATTTCTACCTAGAGTTCCACAAAATGGACTTTTCCATCTCTGAAACCATAGTATCAAAGCTCCTTGTCTTTAAAATCTTTTCAAATCTATTATAACAGTGACTAACTGAAGACAAGTATTTACAGTGGAAGGATCACTTAAAAAATACATAGTAATAAGTTTGTCTTTAGTTATAATCTGTATTTATATATTACTGGTTTATTTTTACTCATTTAGATGCGGAACCATTCGAGTTTGCTTTTCATTTCCGGAGAACTGGCAAAACTCTGCGGTGCGAACACTGCCTGCTCAGCACTGATTATTGACTTACATGGTGAGTTTTTTGTTAATTCCAAGATACTAGACAGCAGAAGTCCCTGCCTTACGTTCAAATGTCCACAATGTGCTCTTCATACAGTGTAACAAAATTTATTACTCACCAATTTTCCCCCATCAAGTTAAATTACAAATGAAAAAAGTTGAACCTTAATAGTCTCTTCAAAAGTGCAAAAAATAAATATGAGTTACCATGTTTATGATTAAATTGGTAAACACTGAAACAATAATGGTGGTCATGAAGGCAAGATGCTGTGCAAGAGGAGGAAAAAAAGACCATCTGTGCAGCCAGCTTGTCAATTTGCATCAAGAATCCAAACCATATACAAATGTTTATCCCAGGCTTGTTTATATTAGCAAACAATGGAAACGACCAACATGTGCAATAACAGGAGTGCATATAATTATGTTGCATTATACACTTACGTAGTTTTACATATTTTATGTAAAATGGAATATCGTGCAGGTTTTAAAATGATATATTTTTAAAAGAACTTTTAAAATATAGGTAGATGCTTTTTATGAAGTGGAAATCAGCATTAAAAATTATATGTGCTACATACTCTGAGTTATGTTAAGTCTGAAAGGAAATAAGCCTAGGTATTAATAGGACTTATCTCCAGATGATAGAATTATGAATTCTTTCTCTTGCTTCTTCTTTTTTCCCTTTCTATTTCCCCCAACAATTCTATTATGAACCTATATTATATTTAAAATAAAAACAGAAGCAGTGCAGCCAGCGGCCCTGGCCCTCGGAGTCCCTGAGGCAATCAGTATACTAGACATAGAACAAACACCCCAGCAATCTGTACATTAACAGAAGGAATAGTAAAATCAATCATGTCACCTTTCAAGTGAGGCCAGGTGCAGGGCTGGCCCAGAGATCTGGATTGGATGGAAGGAGGGGGAGCCAGGAATGAACACTTTGGGGCTTGAGGATGTTGCCTGTGTTGCGGGAGGGGGTGGTGGGATGAGGGGACCCTAGCCAAAGCGGAAGAGAGAGCGAGTCACATCCAGCAAGAGAATGAGCACATTCAAGGAATCGGAACTTACCCAATGAGTTCCAAGAAAGAAAAAGCGAGGATTTCCCTGGAGGAGCCTGGGGAGGAAGTGAGGCTTAATGGGCAATGGAGCTCGAAGTCAAGGAGCCTTCACACAAGGCAGCTCCTGTGCTGCTCTGACTCTCTGGGGACTGAGGTCTTTTTACCTCCGTTTTTCTCCACACACCTTCTTCATTCTACACTTCACATACGACTGCCTGTCTCCGTATATTTATAGTTTCCACTCCTTCATAACTTGACCTTGCTTTTGGCTACAGTTTGCTTTGATCCTTCATGGTTTTTCAGCTCAGATTCACCAGATCAGACTCACTTTCCCCATGTTTGAGGTTCACAGGATAGAGACTTGGCTGGTTCAGATTAGCACAGCTGTCTAACCCTAGTTCAATCCCCTGTGACTAGTGGGAGGGGAAGGTGGGACAAGTATGACTGCCTAGGGCTAACCCCTTGACAAAGAATGTGGGTGGGTGGCTACTATGAACTCCCCCAAACATTTTTGTGCTGAGGAAAGAGGATGCTTGGGGAGATTGGTTCAAAGTAATGACTTGGGTTTGGGGGGACTCCTGTGACTCTAGTGTCAACTACTGACTGGTTATGGCAAAGCAAGACTGACAAAAGACACTAAAGTCAACAATGATCTCTCTGTAATTGCAGTTTCTACTTGCTTTATCCTTTCAAATGCACGCAGGTGACATTCACCAGCAGGTCACCTACCTTGGGCTCACCTTGGTTACTGGTAATTCCTAGTCTTCCAAGTAAAACTTTTTTTGCAGCCCCTCAGCCTACATTTTACCCCCTACCACACACTACCCTTCCTCCCTTAGTTGAGTGGCATTATTTTATTGAAACAACATTGAATCGGCACTAATTCATCTTTCCTCAAATATTAATTTTAAAGTTTCAAACCCATAGAAAAGTTGAAAGAATAGTACAATGAACACACATGTTTATTTCATCGAGATTCACAAACCGTTAACATTTTGCCACATCTGACTCATCTCGCTCCTCTTTTCTCTGAACTATGTAAGTGGAATGTGCAGATATAAGTGACTTGTCAACCCTAAACCCTTCAGCATTCATGTCCTAAAAACAAGGACTTTCCTCTCTCCATCACAACGCAATGGTTACACCCCATTTAACGCCGATACAATTCTGTTCTTTAACGTAGAGTCCGTGGTCAGTAGCCCCAGTCATCCTCAAAACCACTTTTGTAGCTGTCTCCACCACCGCTCACCCCATTCAGATTTCAGTCAAGGGTTACACAGTGCATTGGGTTGGCATGTCTACTTGGCGTCCTTTAGTCCATAACAGTTTACTGCCTTTTTATTTTTCCTTTCATGAATTTGACGTTGTTAAAGAGTACAGGTGAGTTGCTTTGGAGAATGCTCTTGGATATGGGTGTCAGCCTTCGGATTTGACCCCGGTTAAACATCTTTGGGCAAACATGTACAGCTGCGTCTGCGTGAGTGTAGTGTAACTGCAGGAAAACCATGTCCATTTGTCCCATGATTGTTGATACCGCTTGATCACTGTGCTTAACTTACTTTTTAATTACTCTATAAACATTGTAATCTAATTAGTACTAAATTGCCTTCTGCTGACCTGGTAACTGGTGGAAGATTGCATTGGTGTATAGTGAGGATGTTGTTGAAAATGGTAGCTCTAGCTAAATTCCTTGGAGCACGATGCTCTGTTTTAACTGCTGGCTCAAAGTTTTGCTGCTTGGTCTAGACAGGCAGTGCAGTGTGCTAAACAACTCAAAGTGTAAGCCCTAGTATCAAATCCCAGAACCACCACTTGGGAGCTAAGTGACTTTGTCTTTGTATTCATTGATCCCTACAAACTTCAGTTTCCACTTGTAAAATGTGGGTCGTGATTAGCTACCTTTTAGAGTTGTTATATGAATTAAATAAGATAATAAATGTAAAGTGCTTTGTGTAGTATCTGAGATAGAGTTGGTGTTCAATCAATGTTGTCATATCATTATATACCGTGTTCCTTGTAAAAGTGAAGGATTATCATATCATTATAAATCACAGTACTCCACAAGCCTAGATTTGTGCATTTTCATGGTTTTGTAAACAGTTCATATTGTTCTTACTTTGGTGCCCTAAATCAGTATTTCCCAAGCTTTTAATGTAAATAAGAATCATTCCTGGACATTGTTAAAAGGCAGATTCTGATCCAGTGGCACCCGGGCAAAGCCTGAAATTCTTACAAGCTCCCAGGCGATAGCAATGCCACTGGTCCGTGAAGCAAACTTTGGGTAGCAAGTCCCTAAACTGCTCCTGGTAGGAAATGCCCTGTCAAACTTCACGTCTCACACTCTGAGGCATAGTGCTGTCCTGTTGGACTGAGTCATCATGGGAAATTGCCGCCAAGTTTTCTTTTCTTTGGGGTATATTTCTGGCAACCATTAACCAAACACTACTAAACCACTGTGAATATGACTCTTTATCACTTTATATTTCTGCAAATATACCTATAACCAAGGCTTACCCATGAAGGATGAAATGGTAGGAAATTCTCTGGAGTCAGACTGATGGGAGTTTAAATGCCAATTCTTCCTTTTTTTTTTTAGCTGGTTATCAAAGTCAAGTTAACCTTTTGAACCTCAATTACTTCATCTAAAAGTGGTTATAATATGCAAATAATGGATTTTATATGTAAAATTATATTTATATCTATATAAAGAGAGGTAGGAAGAACACAGAGAGAAAAAGAGAGAGCGCCAATTAATATTCCCTGGCATGTGAGTAGCTTGGGTAACTTCTATTGCTATTATTTGTGAACCTGTCAGGGTATATTTCTATTTTCATCAAGCAATTTTTATGGATCACAGGGTCACACACCCATAGAGACACATCATTTTGAAGTGGAAGCAAGCTTTCAGAGCTTCTCGAGGACCCCTCCTGCCCTGCAGATAAAAGCATCATCCCTCTCTCTCGGGTACTTGGCAATGGGAGGACATGGGTCCCCAGAAGCTCCCATGCATTCATTTGCCTGCATACAGCCTTCAAATTAGATTAGCCTTCTTCATTTTTTGTGGTCAAGATCCCAATTTATTTCATATTCAATAAGCAGAGATGGGTGTTTAAAATTCTTTTCCTCACACTCTCCAAGGAAAAGTCTCCAACATTTTCTGAAAGTGGAGTTGTTTTCACTTTTCCTTCCTCAGGGGGCTGCCTGGAGCCTTTGGTCAGCAGCTGAAGCCTGTGATGTGGGGCAGGTGAACTGCTTGGATGTAGGGGGGCAAGGCCACTTGGGGGTGCATATGTTATCTCTTGATGGAGACTGTGTTTCTCTCTAGGATATTTTGTTTTCCTTTGGGAAGGTCTCTCCGTTAGCTGTGCTTAGGTGAGAAGAGAGAAAGCGCCAAACTGTGTGAGAGAATGAAGTAGACTCATTGAGTGCACTGGCTAGGGCTCATGGCTAGGTTTGGTGTAGGGAGATCTTCCTCCAGTCCAGATAGATGAGGTCTGTCCAGAAGGTATCCAGCCATGTAATATGAAAACATAGAGACATTTATTAAAGAAGACACAAGATACAAGAAATATTGTACATAGAACAATGACACCTGAGTCCCCTTCAGAGTAGGTACCTTGGGACCTCAAACAGTTTCTCCGATTGCCATCAGCTGCCCTGTCACATTTTCCTGAATCTCATTGACAGTCTGAAATCTCTTCCCTTTCAAAGGTGATTTTAGTTTGGGGAAAAAAAATCAGAAGTCACAGGCCACCAAATCTGGGCTGTAGTGGGGTTAAGTCATCTGGATGATTTGATGTTTCACCAAAAAACTCTGCATGAGATGTGATGTATGAGTGGGCGGGAGCATTGTCATGATGAAGCTGCCAATCACCAGTTGCCCATAGCTGCCACCTTCTGAGTCATCTGAATAGATTCCACAAAGGAATGCTCAAGCTTAACACAAAATCTGATGCAGATTCGTTGTTCTATTCGCTCAGTCACTTTGAATGCAACAGCCACACAGTACACATGCTCACTCAACAGGATCTGCTGCCCACACTGACTAGTACAGTGAAGTCATCATTGTTCACACTCGTGCATTCTAGTCCACTCTGCTTGGCTGCCAGGTTACATCAGTGTGCCACAAACCATTCTCAGTATATAATAATGGCTGGATTTTTTTTCCAGACAGACCTTGTATGCTGACTGCAGGAAGGGCAGCTGTTCCCTGCTGACTCAGGTGCATCACAAGAACCTCAGACTTTAGAAGAATTGCTACCAAATTCAACAACTTAGTCTTACAGACAAGGATTCTACGACAAACATAACCGTTGATTTTATGGCTGAGAATCAAATCCGTAAATTCTTGTTCGGATCCACAGCACCATTTGGAGGGCAGAGCTGCTCTAAGACCTGGACTCCTGACCCTTAGGAAGATTCTTTGACAGATCCTGCCTTTCCCACAAACTTAATATTGCATATTTTCCTGTTTCTTGCAATGATGAGAAGTTTGTAAATCCATTGTTCCCTGTGGCACCTTAGCTGGACGTATCAGGGATCACAATAGACAAACAATAGTTTCGGACTTGACCCTGAACAACAAACTCTCTGGAACCTTACTCCTCCCTAATCCTTCTCTGGTCCAGGGGTCTCCTGAATTGTCCTTTGTGAACTCACAGAGAGTCTTGGCTCTTCCCCAGAGATGTGGGCATTTCCAATGCCTCTGTCATGTTGCTTTGGGGCTCTCTGGTCCTTTGTGCCTGGGAGCAGCTGTGTCTTGAGATCACATCCTCTGCGGAGACCTCCCACTAGACCTCCCTCCAGCCTTACACAGTGTGACAACTACCTTGAGTGGAAGAGAAGGTAAGACTCTTCCTTCCTTGGTATTCAACCCTGACCTGGGGCCAAACAGTGGCCTTGGCCTCAACATCTTACAGCCTCTAGTTTTAAGAACATTTTTATTTAATGGGCTCCTTCCGCTGAACATGACCTTCCTCTCTCTAGGAGTTTGTTACACATACTTGCAGGAACAGAGTCAGAAGATAATCCTTTGTGAAGTAAGAATTATCCCTCCTGTGTTTTCAGAATAGGACAATAAAGCTTAGAGATGGTAAGGGTCCCACTGCTATTAAATGAGACGATCAGAATTGGATTCTATGTGCAACTGCCTTCATTGTCTATAGTCTACCCATTAATCCACACTGCTTTTCTGAACCACCCAGCATCCATGCTGCAGTAGACAGGGTGTTTGTTAACATGCAGGTATTTAATTTCCATGAATTCACAGCTCTCCAAGGAAAGAAAAGGCAGGGAAGTATACATTCAATCTGCATAGGTTTCTGGACCTTTGAACGAAATATTCGTGAAGCTACTGTTTCCATTTGGTCATGGAGGGTCTGCCAGGACCTGGAGCCCTGGGAAATTTCCTACTTTTCTCCAAAAGTGAGAAGCCTGGGAAAAATTCTTCCCCCACGCACCCCAACATCCCATGAGAAGAATAACTAGAATTCACCACCACAAAAGCAGAAGAATACAGCACATACCTACCAACCATTCATCTCTCTGAGAAGAAATGGCAGTGATGGTGATGATGATGATGACAGTGACCATGACAACAGTGAGGAGGAGGAGGAGGAGCACCTCTCATGGCCAAGGACTTATGCCAGGCACTTGCCATAGTAGATTTCTAAAACCTTGGATGACCTTATGAAGGAAATATAATTGTGTCACTTTAAATAGGAGGAAACCCAGAGGGGTTCACATTACAAAGCAAGGAAGAAGGAAGACTGAGGTTCTTTCGGGCAGGGGCTTTCTCTTCTCCCTGCCACACTAACACCCATCACCATCTGGCACACTGATGCTCAATTACTTTGGACTCATGACTGCCTTGTGACAATGGAAGCTCATGTCATCTTTCGCATGTGGGTTTTAGCAATTGCAGAAAAGCAGGCTGCTGCCAGAGGATTCAGTTATTAACGACTCAACTGAGGCAAGCATTCTGGATCATGCCCCTCACCCCAGGAGAGAGTACATCTCTTTGGTGCCCCTTCCTTCAGGGCACATGAGAGTTGTGATTGCAGTAATTCTATCACAGATATTCAATAACCTTAACACAGGAGGAAAATGTCAGCCAGACTTGTTCTCTTCACATTACATGCCTGTCCTAGTTACCCCAACCTGGTCCATCCATCTTCCATTCTCTGGGGCATTAAGGAGACAGCCAACGAGGGGAGTGGGCCGTTTGGCTGATTGACTTCAGGCTCCTGTGCAGAAAGCGACCAAGGCTTTTGAGGGGAATTATTGAAGTCCGCCTGCTTCACTGATGAAGGATATGAATCAAAATTGCCTTTAAAGGATTCTAAAAAGGGAGGGATAACAATAGATCAAAGCCAGTCCAAAAAAGAAAGAACGCTTTATTTATAGCTTCCGCATTAATTCCAAACAATCCAATGAGCAGAGATTTGCCCATGCACGCACTTTCCCCCAAAACAAATGCCTCTAAGGTTGCTTTTATTCTAATATTATATTAGTGCCCAAGGCGAGAAACATTCTGCACTTCACTCAGCAAAGCCTGTCCAAATTTGCAATTAAATGGAACTGACACAGCTGATCATACTGAAGCTTGTTTCTTTTCAGCTGGGGCCTTTCTCTGGGAAGCTTGGATTTATGCTGGCTCTGTCCCAAACTGATGGAGCTTACTCTGCCATTTCCCTCGCAGGCGCTGGGGCGTCGGAGCAGTGGGTTTTAACCCAGGGAGATTTCTGTCCCCCTGGGCCAGACGCTTGGCAACGTTGGAAGACATTTTTGATTGTCACCCCTGGGGGAGGGGTTGCTACTGACATTTAGAGGGTTGAGGTCAGAAATGCTGTTAAACGTCTCACAGTGCATACGATAGCTCCCCTCAATCAGTTATATATCCAAAAATGTCAATAATGCTGAGACTGAGAAACCCTGGGTTAGGGGACAGCTGGTTGGTAGGGACTGCCAGGGTGGGGGAGATGGGAAAGTCTCTTTCCCCTGAAATTATAGAACATGCTATTATCAGACGAGTTTGCTGTCCAAAATTCGCTGTGAAAGGAGTTGCCATAAGTCCAAGAGGGAAATCAGAGTGGCGCACAGAAACCAAAGGACTCTGAGCAGATATTTGATTTAAGACTATGGAGCCAGATTTGTGGCACCAAGGAGATGCTTGAAGAAAAGGAGGTTGAGTAGGTTTGGAGCAGTCTTTGGCTACAGGTCTTGCTGTCCATCTGTTCATTGCTTTGTCTGCTGCAATGTGGAATGTGGAAGACGTCGTGTCTTTTCGAGGTCGAGTAATGAGGCAGATGCTTTTGTAATATTTTTGCTTTCTTCTAATGTGTCAGAATGTTTTAAATAGGGGTCGCCACAGGTGACTCACAGATGAATTAATCATGCAGGTTAATCTTTCATTCTGCTGATACGATATTTATGAAGAAAGAGAGAAAGGGAGAAAGAGTGGGGGAAGAAGGAAAGAGAACGGAAAAGAAATAAAGGGAAAGGAAAGGAAGAAAGGAAGGAGAGAGGGAGCTTGTTTGAATGCCTGAGACCGGGGCACACAGGTTTCATTCCACTCACCACACCCAGCTTTGTTGTTATTTCTGGTCTCACATGTGGCATGTTTCTGGCTTAACCCTGTAAGCATTTACATTGTTGACTCCCCTGGTCTTAGATTTCATCATTGTTTCCCAGATATTTAGCATTTGAAAAGTTCTTAAAATCCCACTCTGACTTGGTCTGTCCACAGCTGTTTTAGATTTTATATATCACACCGAGAGAGACCCTGGTGTTGAGATGGCTTTCATGAGCGGTATGGGAAGCCACCTTGACTGCTTTATGATCATGCTTTTCAAAAAGGATCATACAATGAAGATTAGTGGAAATAACCACAGTTATCATCTAGCCTGATGTTAGTTTCCTATTAGAATTATTGGGGCGCTTTTGAAGAGCACCCACACTCCAGCCCCACCATCAGAGGTTCTGATTTAATTGGTCAGCAGAGCTCTTGGGCTTCTAAATTTTTTTAAATCTCCAAGATGAGCTTAGATGCAGCCAAGGTTGAGACCCACGGTCTAGTCTCTCTTCCTCATTCTCAGAGGAAGGAAGTGAAGGTCAGAGAGGCATACAGTGTATTCAGAACATATTTATGACGTGTGTATGTTTCTACACCTTTGTGTTTTCTCTCCAATAAGGACTAAATAGGCAGTGGAAGAGAGGAGGGGGAAACCGGAGAACTGTGTACTAGGAGGGTTTCCAGCTCTTGTTGGCAGAAGGACTGGCTGGCAGTGTCTGGAGGGAGCCAGGCTCCCTTGAGTTCTGCAGCGAGTAGGTGGCTGTGGGTCCTCCAGTTCCCAGAAACATCCCATGGCCATGGTGGGTGGCTTGCAAAGCTGCCTTAGCTTGAAAAACATCCCCCTCCCCTTTTTTTTACAGTACTTGCTTTGTTTGAAGCCAATATTTTCCCTGTTTTGAATTTCAGGCATATGTGCATTATCTAAGGCATAGATGGGATCTACTTGGAAGGATATAGAGATGTCTGTTCTTACTGAAAAAATAAAATTTAACCTGTCCTTTTAGTGATGATAGTAGGGAAGAGATTAAGCCACATACCCTTGGAGCAAAATGATGGCCCAGTGATATGTGATAGGCAATATGCTGGCCAATGTTTGTAGCGGGGCCCAGTCCTGGTGGTCACTTGACGTGGTGGTGGGAGGCAGCAGAGGAGTCAGATGTCCTGGGTCCAAATCCCAGGAAGTCACCTACTACTCAGTTTGCAAACTTGGGCAAGTGTTCAAGCCCACAAAGCAAATTAAGACCAAGGAAATACACAATAGCAAAAAATCACACCTCTTCCAAATATTTCAAGGATGTCAGGCACTTCGTGTGTCTTCTCTCTAATCCCATGGTGACCCGCATGTGAGGTTGATATTCCTTATTTTGCAAAGGCCTACACTGAGGATCAGAGAGATTCAGAAGCTTCACCAAAAACCACATGGCTAGGAAACCGCAGAGCTAGGCTTCAGAGCCAGTGTTCTTTTAACTAGAGATGAATGAGTTGACCTGTGTACTGCGTGTGGATTTATTGAACCCCCACTCGTGCTCCGGAAGTGGGTTGTGGTGCTTTCGAGTGGTCTAGACTTGGCAGGATTCAGTCAAGAAATAGATTTATTCTGCTTCCCTGTTGTCTTCAAACAGACTCTGGGACTTCACTTCCATCCTTGACAACGTTTCAGGCAGATAACATGGCCTCTTAAACATCTTCCTGCTTACTTTAAGTTATTATGATAGTCTCACTTTCCAATATTAAAAAATCAAAATTTCATCTCTAGTTTAGTTCAGTACTTCTCCCCACCCCATCTCTTTCACCCTCCCTCTGTCCCCCAAGTCTCAACCTTGCCCAGCTCAAGTCCGACCCACATTTTTATGGTCTGCAAAGTGGGAGGAGGTGTTCGCTGCTCACCCAGCTTCTCATTTGCTTCTCCCTTTGCTGTTTGCTGTTTTTCCTCCACAGCCCATGATGCTGTGCTGTCCCCGGATCAGCTGAAGGAGAAAACTGAGAAACTGAAGTCTAAACATGGTTTTACAAGACTGATGCTATTGTATCTGACATCTGCACCGTCTTTCTGGCAAACACTCAAGTACTGGCATTGCCTCTCTCTCAAGGGACAATGGTGGGTTGTTTGGAAGTACCCTGAGGTTTGATGGATCACTAGGCAGACTCGCAGGACTCAGCACATAGGAGTAGCCGCTGCTGTAATTTATTCACAGCAAAGGGATACAGAGCGAGGTCAGCAAAGGGAAAAGACGCATGGGGCAAAGTCGGGGGAATCCAGGCGCAAGCTTTCTGAGATGCCCCCCAATGGAAACACACAGGACATGCTTAAATTCTCCCACGACAAGTTGCCATGTGTGTGAAATGTTGCCAACTAAGAAAGGTCATCAGAGACTATGCACCCAGAGAATTTGTTGTTGTTGTCGTAATCCTCACCCGAGGATATGTTTATTGATTTTAGAGAGAGAGGAAGGGATAGATAGAGACAGAGAAACATCAATCGGTTGCCTCCTGTATGCGCCCCAACTGTGGATCAAACCCACAACCTAGGTGTGCGCCACACTGAACCCACAGCCTTTTGGTGCGCAGGACTGTGCGCCAATCAACTGAGCCACCCAGCCAGGGCCCCAGAGTTTCCACTGGGGAATGGTACCTAGGCACTCTGCCTGGTGCCTACCAGCAGTTCAGACTCTCGGAAGGAGAACAGGTGTGCAGCATAAACCGTATTGTTTGTACAGCTCAGGCACAGGGAGCCAGAACTGAAACCCTTCAGGTTTCCAGACATCAGCCAAGGCCAGTCAAGGGACAGCCTTGTAAGCAGACCTTTCACAGGATAGAGGTCAGGTTGCCATGGCAATGTGTTCTGCACACACCCTCATCCTTTCCAGGGTGCTGCTCCTGCTGCTCTGCTCACCAGCCCTGTCTCACTCACATGTTGGACGGTAACTCTCAGCCTGTGCTTCCAGCAGCAGAGCCATAGCCTCTTCCAGCTGCAGAACCACGGCTCAGGCCAACTGCCTCTTAACCCATGGAGACAATTCATGGCTTTGTGCATAAACTCGCAGTTCCAGTCCTCTCGTGCCGCAGCTTTCCAGCTCTGCTGGCTGCTCCAGCTGGGCCCCTGGCTGGGTAAGAGTCAGGCAACTTACTCCGTTGCACCAAACTCTAAGAAATACCTGTCGTGTCCTCCCAAGAATTTACCAACACTCTGAACTGCTGTTGATCCTGGGGTCCACTGAGTTCCCTTTCTTGGCTTGGGGTGGGAAAGCACAGCTCCTCCACATTCCTAGCAATGTTATGCAAAGAAATGCTTGCCTGGACAAATCTCTGGCTGCTTGTATATGGAAAGTGGAGGTGGGGGATGGGCTAACTGCTTCAGGCCACTTCTTAGCTTCTTTGTTGATGTGTCCAGCACCTCCTTTTCGAATTTGCAGTATTTGCTCTTTATTGTTTAGCGTTTTGGGCTTCTGCCAAAATTCTGAGAAATAGACGTCCCAATTAGCATCATGTCACTTGAGTCCTATTTTCATATTTTTCATCCCACTCCCACTTCCACTGCTCTGGTTTGGGCTTGAGCACCCCCCACCCCCCACCCCCCCCACCCCCCCACCCCGGTGGCTGCCCAGAGGACGCGGGTATGTGCACACTCCTCAGCATGGCTCACGAAAGCTCTTCACAGCCTGACCTCCCCGGCCTCTCCAATTCCACTTCCGGCCATTGCTGGTTTGCCCCCAAAACTCTGCTCCCTGCGTGTTGAGCAATTTCTTTATCTGGACCTTTGCTCATGCTGTTCCCTCTGCTGTGTACACGGGGAACTCTGACTCACTCCTTCATGGGGCCAGATAGAATTGTCTACTTCCTTCACTGGGCCGTCGTAGCTGTGTGACCATAGGCAAAAGTGCTTCACCACTCTGTGCCTCAGCCTTCTCACCTGTAGAATTTGGATTCTAGTATTACCTACCTCCCTGGGGAGTTAGAAGGACTCTGCTGAATCAGTCAGAATTATAAAGCATGGGCAACTGTGCCTGGCACAGGTCCCACTCTACAATATTTGTCATTCAAATACATGCCTCAGCTTCCCATGTGTCAGAAGGTCCACATCTTCATGGGAGACAGTGAGCCTTGTGAGAAGAATCTCCCCATTTTTGCCTGCCCCATGGCAAGCACACGGAGAAAGTGATCAGTAAAGGGCTGCGATGAAATGTCACGGGTACAATAACACGATGCCCAAGATTTCCCCGAAGACAGTACCGGAGAACGGGAAGTGAGTGAAGGGCCAGATAAAAGAAGGTTGGACAACTGTTGAACTTGGTTGCTGAATGCCTGTGAATTCATCAGTTATTCTATTTTTATACACATTAGAAATTTTCCATAGTACAAAGTTAATTAGCAAAAGGGGGATGGGGGAGATCTATTGAAAAAATCAGTGAATCGAAGCTAATGCTCCCCATTTCTCTGATTCCTTTATATTTTACTTCTTTTTCAGAATCTAGCTTCCAGTCCCCGTTTTGGAGTGCAGGAGAAAGTGGGAGGGCTGGGTAGTCAGGAATCTTTGTTTTCCTGTGTACAGAATGCTCTTTTCTTCCTCCTCCGCCCTGGAGCCAAAAACTACACTGCCATGTAGGTCTGGAAATTTTTTTATGCAGCAGGTTGCTGCCTTACTTGCAGTGAGATAGCTGCCACTCTGCAGTCACGTATGAAGTTTTTGTTGGGAGTTTGTGGGGTTTCTCTTCTTTCATATTTGTTCAGAGTCACCCAGTTGTCTCGGAGCCATCTGACAATTGATAAAGTCATTTCAAAAGCCACACATTTCTTCATTTGCATTTTTTTTTTTTTTTTTTTTGGCTGTCTGCTAAAGATGTGGCCTCTGGAAGGGGCAGTTCTATCAGACTGCAACCTGTCGCCAGTGTTGGCAGCAGGCTGACAGGTCTGGCCATAGGAGACCCCAGGAACTTACCCGTGTCCATCAAGCAGAGGAAAGGACCACCTCACAAATCCAAATGGGGCTGTGTTGTTAATTCCTTTGTCGCTGTGTGAGAAGGGGTTTTCTTTCACTCTCCTGGAAAATAGCAATGAACTGATGTGCCCCTGGAAGAGGGAGCGTTTAGCAGGGATGGAAGTGAATTCATTGAGCATCTGCTAAGTGTTCAGAACTGTTCAAAATGCACTCCCCACTTTTCTTTAGTCCATCCTCACAACTGTTGGGCACATTTAATCCCTAAATTGCAGATGAGGACTGAAGCTCAGAGTCTCAGCACCTCTCCTTTCTTCTAAGTAATGAATCTGGGGTCTGGTTTCAAAGCATTAGTCCCTTCTGTGGTGATTCCCACTGCTTTCCAGAGATTTCTGACATTCAAAGGAACAAAGGGCTTTCTCCAGCACCAGGGGGGAGGGGAGGAAGGCAGAGCAGATGGGGCTCTGCACCCCCCAACTTGATTCAAGCACACCTGCTTCATCGTAATTACTTCTTTTTCTTTCATACCAATGACTGCTAATACTTTGTGTGTGCCTGTCAGTGCCAGGCACTCACTTGGCAATTCATATCACTATGTTATTTCATGCTCACCACAGCCCTAAGAAATGGATGTTCTCACAATCCCTCATTTATTCCACAAGGAGGACTGAAGCACAGAGAGGAGAAGGAACTTGCCAGAGACAACACACCATGTTTTGTCAGAAATTCATGCCACGGAGAGCCCAGTACACCTGATCCCGCCAGACCTGATGAGGACAAGCAGTTCAGTCCGCACTATCCTACAACCACCTCACGCAGCCTTCTTTCCCTTTCCCCCTTCCTCTCCCCTCCTTCCTCCTTCTCTCCCTTTCTTGTTTCCACTCACTTTGTACCAAGTACACCTTGGGGACAAGAAATTGAAACTGAATTAAGACAAAGCTCTTACCTAAGGAGGATCCTAAGGTCTGGAAGAAAGAATCATATATGTAAAGGAAATTGTAACAAATGGGACCTATTACCCCCACCCAGAAGAAAAAGAGAGTCCAGAGGTGTTAAAAGACTTTCTGAGAGCACCCTGGGTGGGGCGCGCCCTGAGAGTTGCCCACTGAACTTCTACTTCACCGTAACTGCTCATTCCCCACCCCGGGGAACTCCCCAGGGGTGCATTTCAGTGGGAGTTCCTTGAGCTCTTAAGGTGACCCTGACAAAAAAATTCGCTGCTACCATGGGCCACTTTTATTTACCCACTGCCCTTCTCGTCCTCTAGTTTCGGTTTCGCTTGGTTGGTGCAGAAAAGCTGCATTTTCTCTCCTGTCTTTGTAATGACACAGTCCTTTAAATGCCAGGTCGGTACTTCTTCTGCATAAATGTCACTACCTGTCACCAGGTGTTCTTCTGTGTGGAGCAGTTTTGCAGGCAATGGAGGCATTTGTCCTTGTTTAAATGATTTGTTTTGTTTTGCTTTTCATCAAGGCTTTTGGATATTTCTTCTCCCTGTCTCATTTTCTCTGCCTCAAATGCCCATGTTTGAACCCAGATATCTTTCCTAAAATGAGAAAATTGATCAGGGATAAGGAAGGTATCACAGGGCTTTCTCAATCTGTAATTCACATGCAAGCAAGCCCATGCTGTTGCTCTGTGACCGCACTTATGGCTTAGAATCTGCACCCAGCTCTCTGGGCGAGGATGGAGGCTTCTAGGAGGAGAAAGTCCCAGGATGGGATTGGTAAGCATCCCTCCTATACCACAACCAAGAGTTCTGCTTTGCAACCTTGAGTCTTGCTTTACTGTGTTAACCACATGCCAGCAGGGCAGCTCCTGCCCTCCCCGTTCTGTCATCTGAAGGTGTCCAGGTTTCCTGATCCAACTCTGACTTA
The DNA here is from genome assembly GCA_004027475.1 of Anoura caudifer. NCBI lineage: Eukaryota > Metazoa > Chordata > Mammalia > Chiroptera > Phyllostomidae > Anoura > Anoura caudifer. The sequence goes on from PVKU01006233.1 coordinate 51,879, forward strand.
ACTTGGCAGAGTAGAAGTGTTATCAAACAGAAAGAGTCCATCCACCTGGCGCCAGCAGAGCCAAACTCTAGACACCAAGGATTGCAGTGGAGAAAGATTGGCTATTTCATTGTGAATGGTGCCACCCAGGAAAACTGGAAGCTAACGATCAAAAATCTGAACTCCCCAGTGGCATATAGGATACAGATTATACGAAGTCTGTCTGGAAAAAGCCTAGCCAGTGTTAATATAATGAGAATGGTTTTGCGACATCAATGTAACCTGGCAGCCAAGGAGAGTGGACTGGGATGCACATGTCTGAACAGCGATGACTTCACTGTACTAGTCAGTGGGGGCAGTAGACGCTGTTGAGTGAGCGTGTGTACTGTGTGGCTGTCACATTCAAAGAGACTGAGCAAGTAGAGCAACAAATCAGTCTTTTGAACAACGAAGCAAAATTTGAACATCCCTCTGCAGAAACTATTGGGATGATTCAGAAGCCATAGCTATGGGCAACTGGCGATTGGCAGCTTCATTACAACAATGCACCTGCTCATGCATCACATCTGTCTCATGCAGAGTTTTTTGGTGAAACATCAAATCACCCAGGTGACTCAGCCCCTCTACAGTCCAGATTTGGTGCCCTGCAACTTTTAGCTTTTCCCAAACCTAAATCACCTTCAAAAGAGAAGAGATTTCAGACCCTTTGAAGAGATCCAGGAAAATATAATGGGGCCAATAATGGCAATTGGGAGAACTGTGTGAGGTCCCAAGGTGCCTACTTTGAAGGGGACTGAGGTGTCGTTGTCCTGTGTACAATGTTTCTTCCATCTTTTATCTTCTTCGATAAATGTCTCTATTTTTCATATTACGTGGCTGGATACCTTCTGGACAGACCTCGTGTAGGGCAAAATCGCGTGACACTGTGGGTTAGGAATTCTGTACTCCAGGTGGTGCTGTGAGCTGTTCGATCGGCAGAGAGGTAAGGGTCATAAATCATGTCTTCAGGTCTTTTCTGGTGTCCCTCTGTCTGGTTTCATGGGAAAGTAGTCAGAGGGCTGATCCCCCTTTGGCCTCAGGAGCTGAAACATAACTGGTTAAGATGTTATGTTTAGCCTGCCAGAGGCTCAGACCTTGTGTTCATTAGTGGGGTCCAGGCTCCTGTCTTCTGCTGCCTTGGTGGTTGCTGATTGTCAGGGGAAAGTCTAGGTGTCTGAGAATGGGAGAGAGAAGGAGAGGGAGAAGGAGAGGGAGAAGGAGGTGATTTTTAGAGCTAAGATTTAAAACTAAAATTTTAACTGAAGTCATAAGGACCCTTGGTTTCAGTAGGATTGCCTCTGTACATAAGAGGGGTCTAGAAGTTTCCTGCTCACCTGAGCCTGATGTCAGGGAGGGCCTTACTAGATCAGAATCATGGGCTTCTGCATTCCAGGCCCCTGCTGAGGCCAGCTCCACCCTTGGCATTCTCAGGCCTTGTCCCTGGCCCGGCCCCTGCCAGCCTCTCCCTACCCCAGCCCTTCCAGGTGTTTCAGGAAACCCTGTATATCAGAGTGATGGCCAGTCTCTTCTGTTCGACAGGAAAACATTTCGTTTTGTCTTCCCCAATGTAACTCCTCCTGAGGGAGGCATGGCTAAATCACAAGGAACTCCTGCATTTCCTCTCATGTTGCTCCTAGAAGACTGGCCCCCTGAGGGAGATGGGGGTCATCATCATCATCCTTGAACCGCCTGCCAGCCCTGCTGACTCTCAGCTGTGCCTCCCGTTCTTGGGTCTGGCAGAGGCTTTACGGATTTGGGAAGTAGGCATAAGGAAGGTAGGGACAGGGCTTCTTTAGATTCTGTTACAAGTGCTGTTGGTCCCGTGTGGATGCCATTGAGGCCTGTCATACCCAAAATAGCTTTGTCTTGTTCACTTTCCAGCAGCCTCCCATTTTCAGCCAAACAATAGGCGTACTAACAAAGCCCAGTTACCAAAGGCAGTCCCTGCCCGTTTACTCACCTTCCAGAGGAGAGAGCAGGGGAAAGGGAGCTTATGTCCCAGCGTCCAAGGTGGAGGCTTTGTTTACCGAGGTAACAAGCTGTCTCAGGCAGCCACTGAGTCCTTTATTTACCTGAACCTCTCTGGTAAGCCTACAACAGTCCCAGTGCTTAGTACCTGCTCAGTAAATATCATTTGAATGGACATAAAAGTCTGGTAGTTCTAATACTATTAGTACTAATAAACACTATTGATTGGCGCCCTATGAAGATTAGCTAAAAGAACCTAACAGTGTGATTAGATAACTTGTTTTTGTTCCCATTTTATCTGTGAGGGATCTTCAAGAAGTTAAGTAACTTGCTCAAGAGCACAAAGCTTGTACATGGCAGAGTCAGGATTTGAACCTGGGTCTCTTTCCACACTATGCTCAGTTCAGTGCACATCACCATGCAGATAGCTGTGGAACCATAAAAGGGGTCACTGCTTCCTCTGCCCAGTAGAATTAGAACAGGCTCCACAGGGGGAATACTGTGATTTGTGGTTTGACTCCAGAGATTTGTTCTGAAGTGCGGAGGGCAGGAGAGCATTCAAGTCAGACAGGGCTGTACATGCAAAAGCAGAGCATGGCCGGGAAGAAGTGAGCCTGGGTAGCTGCGGGGTGGGAAAGAGGTTCCAAGTCAGGCAGGTAAGAGAGTAGGGAAGATGCACTCGGGGCGTGAGCTGGAGCCAGAGTGTAGGTGAGTGAGGCAGGGTTCTATCTGGGTAGGACAGCTTCCCAAAATGTCCCACTAAGCTAGCTGCATGGCTGGAATACACCTTCGTCGTCTTCCCAGGGGTGGCAGTGGAGAAGATTGTCCTGGGAATAATTTTGCTGGAAAAGAGGCAGCCTTTCAGGACATTTGGTCCTGTCCCAATGTCCACAGAGACATTTGGTCTGTGCTGAGCCATCTGCCTCTCCCCTTGAGCCATGAGCAGCTAAGCTACCAAAGCAAAGGGTTGTTGTTAACAAGACGGCCACCACACCATCGTTAGACCCACACAGTTTGTAATGTATTAATCCCGTAAACTGAAAGTATAAGTAAACTCTCTGGGCTGTTTGAACCCAAGGGCATTTCCTAAGCATGGACATTTTTGACAGACCAAATGTCTCCGTGAACATGTTGGACAGGGCCAAGCGTCTGCCAATCGTGCGGCAGGTGTGCAGCTCCCCCCAGCTCACATTCTAGAGGGAAGTAGTAAATTCCCTTAAGAAGCTAATGCAACCGACTGGGCGTGTAAGGTCTTTGGGTTTCCTGCTTATAAAAGTCCTGCCTTTGATGGCCTCCTTGTTAGGAGCTGCTCGCTTGTTTGTGTGATTTAACGGTCCTTCTCTCATCTCTGCAGATTGAGAGAACACCACAAAGGAGCCCTGTGGGATATGCAGCCATAAACTTGATGTTACTAGCAACAGATTTCTACTGATGGCATGCTGTTGGAGAATGAGGCAATGGCTTTGCCACAGGGACTGTGCCCTGTGCCCACTCCCTTGTCATCGGAGTAGACCTGTTTCACTGTTGGGGATCATCAATTTCTTCTTGACGGAATAGAGCTTTCCCTTTCTGATACTATATGCATCCGTAATACAGTAAAGGTATCTTAGAGATACTCCAAGTCTAATCATCATTGGACAGAGAAATAAAAGGCTCAGAGAGGTGAGATGGCATGCTCAGGGTCATACAGTAGCCTTCTCCTGTCCTGCGTGGTACCCACTCGCCACATGTGTCTATGGAGCCTGAGAAACGGGGCCCCGACTGACTGGAGCCACTGTTGGTGTCAACACACAGGCTTTAATTTATTTAGTATGAATGTAAAACATCTCGTTGGTTTCAGTTATGTTGACTACATGTCTCAGTTATATTTTGGATACATTGGCTTTAAAAAGTGTATTATCAAAGATAATATCACGTGTTTCTTTTTAGCTTTTTTCACATGGGTATTAGAAACTGTAAAATAACACATGTGGCTTGTGTTATGTTTTTATTGAACAGCACTCTTCCAAAGTTTGGAGTAAGACAAAGGTCTCTTGACTTTGATGCTCGAGCAGGTGGAGAGTATTGGCTGATCTGGATGAAGCCAGAGGCAAGGAAGCAGTTTAGGAGGCTCCTTGAGCATCCTGCAGAGGGTGGGCAAGGCTGTGGGTATTTGCTATTAGTCATCACAACAAGCTCCTGTCGCTCAGCAGGTGGTCCCTCTCCTACCCACCCCCCTGCTCCATCTCTTGATTTCCCATGGCCTTGAGGCTTGTTTTCTTTTCGCTTCCCATACCTCCCCAGGTGTCTGAGATGTGAAGCATTGATCTTTCTACCACCTTCCAACCTGGTTCGATCTGTGGCTGATCCCTCTTCCTTCATTTTCCTTAAATAACTTTTCACTCCTCTTCCCCACAGAGCTTCTCCTTAGAAATAATTTCAAAACAATGGTTTACTAGGGAAAAAATGTAGAATGACCACTTCTTAAAGGGGTGAGAACTTGTGATTCATTCCCTTCCTTGCTATACCTGAACCATCACTGCTCAAAAATGGGTTCCAAAATAAAAATGCAGGGAGTTTGTGAAATGAAGTATCTGCCAGATATTTCATTTCACAAACACAGGAAAACAGGTTTAAGCATCAAGTGCTGAGAACAGGTAGTCTGTCCCATTGCTGGCAAGTTTCTTCCTGCAGCTCTTCTTAGGCTCCACATCCTCCAGTGTGAAATAGTAACTGTTCATTCATTCACGCATTCATTCAAGGAGGGCTGAGCCAGCATCTGCAGTGTCCCAGGCAGGTGGTGGGCTCAGGAGAGGCGGTGCTCAGCTTGGTGCTCAGGGCAGACAGTCTCATACCAAAGAGAGGAGAAAGATGCAAGCTAGTGGGCCAGCACGACCTGGGCCTGCTGATGGGTCCCACAGACCCTGGTGGCCTCAGCATGGGCTAGTAGGTCACCTCCTGGATCAGGATGAAGTTGCTGGTGGAAGGGGGACCCAGAAGAAACCTTGAGTCCTGTGCCACTTTGGACGATGAATAACTGTTCCTGAGTCCTGTTCAGAATTTTGAGGTCCGTTATGCAGACTCAACTCTCTCTATCCCATGCTTCCTAATACAGGATTGGGCAAAAGTAGGTTTACAGTTGTTCATATGCAAAATACAATAATAAATAATAATAGAAGAATACACTCTATTTCACGTATTCACAACTTTAAACCTACTTTTGCCCCACCCTGTATTTCAGACAAAGTCCATTCAGCCGCTGGCCTCCTGGACTAAGGTTACCTCCTCTGCATTCACTGGTGCAGAAGCACATACACGTCTCTGTATTTCCTTATTTCATGAAACGCCCCGTCTGTTCTTATGCAGGGTGCTGCTCATTCTGTCCCTCTGCAGTTCTCTGCAAGGGGGCAGCTCCTCCTTCGTGATTCTCCTAGAACCTCATCCTGTGGGGGGCTGGGCCTTTCTCCTTGCATGATGCTGCTCATAAGTCATTGCTTGTTTTTCTTTACACTTCTTTTAAAAACTGTGGAATCTAATGAACAAACTGAACTAACAAGCAAAACAGAGACAGACTCATAGATGGAGAGGAGATGACAGCTAGTGTTGGGGGTGGGGTCAGGGGTTGGAGGGATTCAGCAAAAAGGAAAAAGGACTGGTGGACACGGACAACAGTGTGGTGATTGCTGGGGAAGGGGGAATAAGGGAACTAAATGGTGATGGGAAAAATACAATAAAGATTAAATTTTTAAAAAAAGCTTATAGAGACAAGAAAACAAGAGAATAAAACAAAAAGCAATAGAATAGAAAAAAATGAGAGCCATGGCCCTGACTGGTGTGGCTCACGTGGTTGGGCGGAGTGGCTCACGTGGTTGGGCGGTGCCCCACAAAGTGAAAGGTTGCGGGTTAGATTCCAATCAGGGCACAGGCCTAGGCTGCACGTTCCCTCCCCGGTCAGGGTGAGTACCACAGGCAACTGATCGGTGTTTCTCTCTTGCATCGATGTTTTCCTCCCTCTCTTTCCCACTCCCTTCCTCTTTCTCTAAAATGAAACAAATAAAATTTTGTTTAAAAAGTGAAAGACATGAACTATATTAAGAAAAATGCGGAAAATGTATATACTGTTTAAATAGGTATTCTACAATGAACACATGAAAACACCAGTTGAGTCAAGAACAAGACGGTTGCTAGAACCTTGGAAGACCCTCTGTGCCCCTTGTCAGCCATGGGCCCCTGCATCCCCCATGGAGCGAACCCAGTATTCTGACATCTGGGTTGTTTCTAGGCTTGCTTATTATAAATAAAGCTGCTATACATTTACATACAACTTTGTGTGAGCAGAAATCTTCATTGTCCTGGGATAAATGCCCAGAAATGTAATTGTTGGGTGGTATGACTGTCTTATGGTTAGTTCTGAAAGAAACGTCCAAACTTTTCCAGAGATGCTACTGTACCATTTTATATGTCCACCAGCAACATATGAATGATTCATTTTTTCTGCATCCTTGTGAGCATTTGTGTGTTGACATAAATTTATTTTCGATATTCTGATAGGTATGTAGTAATATCTCATCATGGTTTTAATTAATTTGTGTTTCCCTAATGGCTAATGGTGTCAAATATCTTTTTCGTGCTTACTTGCCATCTAAATATTGTTGTCCTCAGTATAATGTCTCTTTGTGTCTTTTTATTTATTTATTTTTGACTTACTGAGTTTTGAAAGTTCTCTATAGACTCTAGATACTAGTCCGTTGTTAGCTACGAGGCTTGCAAAAAAGATATGGGGTAGCTTATCTTTTCATCTTTTTTTTTAAAGATTTTATTTATTTTATCTTTAGAGGGGAAGAGAAGGAGGGAGGGAGAGAAATATCAATGTGTGGTTGCCTCTCATCCATCCCCTGCCAGGAACTGGCCTGCAACCCAGGCATGTGCCCTGACTGGGAATCGAACCTTGATCCTTTGGTTCCCAGGCCCGCACTCAATCTACTGAGCTACACCAGCCAAGGCTCTTTTCATCTTCTTGACAGGGTTTTTCATAGAGGAAAAAACATTTCTAATTTTGATGAAGTCTAATTGATCAATTTTTCTTTTATGGACCATGCTTATGGTCAAATTAATGAACTCTGTCTAGCTCTAGAACTGGAAAGTTTGCTTCTATTTTTTCTTTTTCCTGGAAGTTTTATGGTTTTACACTTTATACTTGAGACTGTAAGCCATTTTAAGTTATTTTTTCTAAAAGGTAGAAAGCACACTATTCTTAGCCTGAGGTTTCTAGTCAGTCTGCCTTTTTCACTCCACCTTTCAAAGTATTCATGTGTTTATTTTATTACATCCAGGGTTTTCAGTTATGCCACTTCCGTTGGCTCAATGGTTTGTGATAGGAATTCTGCGGTCACTTTGATTTTTCCCTATAGATAAACTACCATTTCTCTCTCGTTGCTGTCATGATTTTTTTCTTTGTCCTTAGCTTTCAGGAGTTTGAGTGTAATGTATCTTGTTGTAGATTTGGGGGAAGTTATTTAATTTGGAGTTTTCTCTGCTTCTTAAATCTCAGGGTTAATGTCTTTTGAAAAGCTTGGAACATTTTCAGTCATTATTTATTTGAGTACTTTTTCAGCCCCACACTCTTTCTCCTTTCCTCTGTGACACTGCGACAGAAATTTTAGGTCCTTTGTTATAGCCGCACAGGTCCCTGAAGCACTGTTCGTTCGTTTTCTTTCTTTCTTTCTTTCTTTCTTTCTTTCTTTCTTTCTTTCTTTCTTTCTTTCTTTCTTCCTTCCTTCCTTCCTTCCTTCCTTCCTTCCTTCCTTCCTTCCTTTCCCTCTCTCTCTCTCTCTCTCTCTCTCTCTCTCTCTCTCTCTCTTCAGATTTGATGATATCTATTGTTCTATCTTCAAATTCACTGATTTTTTTCTCTGCCCTTCCTCTTTTTCCTGTTTTGCTGTCATGCTGACCAAATGAGATTTTTTTAATTTCAGCTAATATTTTTCAGTCTAAAATGTTCATTTCTTTCTTTTTTTATATCTTTTGTTTATTTTCTGAGGCTTTCTATTTCTTTGGTGAGAATCTCTATTTCTTTATTTGTTTCTAGATTATTTGTAGTTCTCATAGAAATGTCCCTAAAAAGGCTGCTTTAAAATCTTTGTCCTATTATTTCAATATTTCTGTCATCTCTGTGTTAACAACTGTTAACTGTCTTTTTCATTGAGTTGGAGAGCTTTCTGGTTCTTGAGATTATGTGAGATTTGCTAGATAAGGAGCTATGTCCTTCAGAGGTGGTACCTTTGTCTAATTCGCAGAAAGGCATTTTGGAGTGGCAGTTGCCTTACTACTTACTTAGAGTCAGGGCAGAAGTGCTGGGGATGAGGGTGTAAGTTTTGGACTCTGTGCTGGAGGAAGAGGAAAAAGGAAGGGCATTCGGTTAGCTGGCTACCAGAGACAACCATTATGGGGGAAGAACCAAGGTATCAAAGTTTGTTTGAATTATTACTAATTTTTTCACGTTATAGGATGTAAATATGAACTCTTAACAGTGCTGATGTTGGATGGGAGGAGGAGTGTGCTGGAGCCAGAACAGGAGACTGCCCTGTGGGCGGAGTCAATGGCAATAACATCTAGAGACACAATGGTCAGACACTGGGTTTGTTCCAGACGTGTTTAACTCAACAAAAGGGTTTTTTTGTTCAAAATTCAGTGAAAGTCAGCCCTTTCATCTGACCTAACTTTTTCTAGTGACATATTTTAAGATCTCTTGATAGTGAGGGCTGTTGATAGCTAATAAAGGTTTACTAACCTCTTCACACGCTTGTGCCAGTGTGAGGTATTTATATGCACCCACAAAGCAGGTTTCCTAGAGGTCACATTTTATCTTAACATTGCATTTTAATAAAAATAGTCACTTGAGTCTCTGGTTAAATTCCTGCTGGTATTTTTTTTTTTAATTGCTAGAAGTTCCACATTAGCTGGTACTTGGCAAAATATAAAATTACAACTGTTTTTTTAAAAATGTGATTTTTCTCTATTTCTGAAAACACGATAGACATAAAAGTCACATGTATTATGCAAATTGGCATCAAGCAAAAATGAAGATTAAGTCATTATGAAAATTTACTCTCTTTAAATTCCATCTTTATTTAAAATAAGGCCAGTCTTAATTTTCCAAATGAAAATATCTCTACAATCTTACGGATAATGCCAGAGACTGACTTCCATTCACAGAAGCAACAGCCTATCAATTTTTTTATTTGGCTGCATGAGCAGGGGAAGCCAAGTCCTTAGCAACTTAATTTTCAGACCGTGCTGAAATGAACATTATTCTAGGTTTCTTCACCCTTTTCTTCAACTCATGACATTGTCGTCATCAACTCCAGAATTGAAATACAAGATTAAAACTCAGTTTATAGATATATATATAATCTTTTCTTATAGCTCTTTGTTAAAAGCAAAATAATTGAGACACTAAATAGATTAAAAATTTAAGGAGTAATTAAGAGCAGGCTGTTTATTTTTAAAAAACATGTTACAGCTGATGTGTATGGAAAAAATATTGCTGTGCAATCAGACAGATGTGGGTTCAAATCTTTGCCCTGCTACTTGCAGGCCAATATGGGGGCGGCGCTGCAAAGCGTATTTGTGCTTCAGCTTCATCGCAATATCTGTTTGAAAACAAGGCTAAAAAAGTTTCTTTAAACCCCTACAAGTACCATACCCTGTCCCTACCCACATCTAAGACAAGAGTAATTGTGCTTGCCTCACTTTGCACATTAAAGTAATCTGGAAAGAGGAAAGAAATACCATAATAGGCTCTGAGAGTTTCTTTTATTTTTTAACTCCACAGAGGATCTCATTTATGCAATCAGGTTATTAGAGAAACACAGAATTGGATCATAAACTCCATAAGGGCAGGAGTTTTGAACGTGCAGTTCGTGATTGTGTTGTGTCTAGAGAAGCGTCTGGCTGATCGTAGTGCTCAATTAACAGTCATTCAGTGGATAAATTAAGGAATGAATGTGTACTTGACTTCATTAAATAAGCAATGCGATCAACACTGAAGTTAGATCCTAGTGTGGTCCTTGTAGTTATCAGTTGAGTCTTGGCGACATCCTTGGAGTGGATTCTTTCTCATCATTGGAACATCATCTGAAATATGTCATCTCCTCAGACACACCCCCCGAGGCTAATGTGACTCCACACTGCCAGTCACTCTTCATCTCGTCACTTTGCTTCACTTCCTTCACAATATTTCTCACTTCAGGGAGTATTTATTTATTTATTTAGTTGGTATTTGACAACATGCACCCCCAATCCCGACTAGCATTTAAATACCATTAGAATAGAAACCTAATCCTTCTTTTTTTCCATGCATTACATTGAGCACTCAGAACAGTGCCCCAAACCAACAGAAACATGAAATATTTGAGTAATGCATGAAATAGCAAAAGAAATACTTACTTGCTTTTTATTATTTGCCATTGGGAGAGTCACATCTCTCCAGTAACAACATGTAGAACCTGCCCCGCACAGTAAGTATCTGGCATGTAGTGTCTGTTCGAATGCTGTTGGCTTCCCTTGACTGGGCTGGTTTTGCCCTCCTTAAAGGAAACCTCTTCAGAGCATCATGTATAAAGTCATCTCCACAAAAGCAAGAAAAACAACCCCCAAAATGTTAAAAGCAATAACAACATCAAAAGGTGGAACAGAGGTTTTCATTTCTTTGGTGTAAATATCTCTGGATGGAATTTCTAGGTAGTTATACATATTTGTATTTCCAAGAAATTGCCAAACAGTTTTGTAAAGTGATGGTATCATTTTACGTGTCCATCATCAACGTATAGGGCTCCACATTCTTACCCGCATTTGGATATTGTCAGTTGTTCTATTGTCAGCATCGCTCAGGTACAAAATGGTGCGTCATTGTTATTTGATTAGCATTTCCCTCATGACTAATGACGTTAAGCATTTTTTACATATTTATTGGCCATTTACATATCTTCTATTGCAAAGTGCCTTTTTAAATCTTGTGTCAGCTTTTTATTAGAGTAGGTGTCTTCTTATTGTTGATTTATAGATTTTTTTTGTCTGCACTGTACAATTCCTTTGTCAAATGCACTGCTAATACATTTCAGTGCTTATAATACATTGGCAACAACTTCTCATTTTTTAAATCATGTGTTTTGATGAGCTTTTATTTTCATGAGGTCTAATTTATCAACTTTTATTTTATACCGAGTCCTTTTCCTGTTGTGTCGAAGAAATCTTTGTGCCAGTGTTGTGAAGATATTTCTCTTCCCTGAAGCCTATGGCTTTAGTTTCCATGTTTAGTTTTATGATCTATCAAAAATTAATCTTTGCATGTGATCTGATGAAGTAGCCCCAGTTTTCCCCCCATATGTTTATCCGTGGTTTTATAAAAATGATTACTATAGCTTTATTCATAATGGGAAAAAGAAAGCAACCCGAATGAATATCCAGCAACAGGAGAGTGGAAGAACATGCTGGGATTGCCCTATCAACGGCATACTGATCAGCAATACTAACAGTAATACAGGTACATGTGGTTCAGCAGAAATGAGGCTCGAAAATGTTATATTGCATGAAAGAAGCCATTTAAAAAATGCATATGCTTGATTCTATTTACAGTGCATAGAATTCAAGAACAGGCAAAGCTAATTTGTGTGATGAAAGTCAGCACAGTGCTTGCCTGTGGAGGGAGTGGGGGTAACTACAAGGGGATGTGAGGGGATTCTCTATGGCGATGGAAGCGTTCACTATCTTAATAGGGTGTTGGTAACACAGGTATAATTTTTATGAAAACTTACTGTATTTTACGCTTAAGATCTGTGCATTTCACTGCATATAAATTTTATATTTCAAAAAGCTAACAGCTGATATTTACAGAGAATTGTAAGGCTAGACTAGGTCATTACATGTAAGGGAAAGCCTCTAAATATTTTAATAACTCACACTTATCCCACCATCATCAATGTTCCTAATGATGATATTATAATATCAAGAAATGGTTCATTTTTCTTAAGAATCTTCTTTGAATAATTCAGGAAATCTACTTAGAAAAACATAAAACATTTAATATTTAGGAAGTTTTGATATTTAAAGAGGCACACTTGTACCTAGGTCAGTTTATGAATAAGAAACTTCTAATAAATGACAACATGCAGTACACTTGTATAAATATATAAATTCACAGAACAAATATATATATGTATGTATATATGTGTTTGCGTAATATATAGATATATATAGACATATATATAGAGAGATATATCTCCACTCCAGAGTCATAGAACAAAGCCACAAAAGACTATTTAATTATACTACAAAAGATTGATGTGTTTCTTGGGCTTTATAATCTTTTTTTTTTGAATTGAATTGAAATACCCAATTCTGAAACCTCAGCTAGAACTGCACATTAACAACAGAATACTTACGACCATAAATTTGTAACTGCTTCAGGATTTTCCAGCGCCGTCCCTCTGAGCCTCTCAGGTTCTGACAGAGAAGTGTACAATCAGCCGACATCATTTCTACCCCAGACCAGTCAGCAGAATCTAAGCAGCTTTATGTCATGCTCCTGACTCTCTGTGCCTTGCTACTGAAGCTCAGACCCACTTATTATTTACTAACCGTGACTGTCTGTGCATTTCCAGCAGCAGTCGCTGGGGCTACCAGGAGGGGACATACGGCTGCCTCTTGGTGTTGGTGGGCTGGTGCGATGTCCACAGAACCTGTCAAGCAGAGCCTTCTATTGGGTCATGGACAAGAATCAGAGAACTAGCCTTTCCCCATTGTTTTGTGGGGAAAGAGTTATCAAACTTCAGACAGAATTGGGGAATCCTACCTTGTCCATGGGAAACACTTATTTACCATTCCTATTTCTGGGTGAGAAGTTTCCATTGGGGCAGCTTTCTTGGGTTCATTCATCCCCTCACTGCCCTCTGAGGAAGAGTGTCTTTTCTGAATAGTGACCTGGGAGAATGAAATGAAATGAACATGAGTCAACTCCTTGTCATCCTCTCTTAGCCACGCCTCGAGCGCAGCTGAGCCGGCTCTGTCCTTACGGTGCCTGCAGACTGGGGGGCTTTTTCAATTCAGGAAAGTATTAGCAAGCCCATTTGCCCAAGGACCAAAGTCACATTTTCTAACCTGACCTTTGTACTTACCTGTCCACTGAACCTATGCTCAAGCGGGAAGGAGGAGGAGGACACTTTTAAAATGGAACATTCCTGTCTAGTTGTTGGGAAATGCCATACTCAATCTTCTCTCTCTCGTTTTGTAAAAATGTGCATCTTATGAATTTTAGCACATGAGTACAGCTGACTGTTCAATGTCTAGAGGAGGGAAATGTTACGCTCCTGGTGACCTCAGCTTTCAGTCTTGCCATCGTACCTGCATCCTGAAAGCCTTCCAATTTGCATGTAATTTAAGCATTCAGCTAGTTTCTAATTGAAATCCTGTATTATCCCCACTGTAATTTATTTTTTATGTTGTAGTTGGATAATCATCGGTAACTCCTATCAAATGGAAGTAATCTCACTTTCCATCAATACTTTCAAATTGTTTTTCTCATTATTTTTCTAACTTGTGTGCCCACATTTTTCCATTACCATTGGCCATTTTCTGTAGACTGGATAGAGACTGTGGCTGATTAATAAGGTCTGTGAGGAACTCATCAAATTCCAGAGGAAATAGATTCAAACGCTGCTGTCTCATTCAAGGCAGAATATATGAAGTATTAAAAAAAGAGATAAAGTCCCACAGGAGTTCAGAGTAAGGAACTATCATCTTTATGACCATGAGACTGACCCTCTGTAGACCGAATATCGACTTTAGATGGTTTTAAAAATAGATTTAACCTTGATCCAGGATATGTGTCCTGCAATAGCAAAGGGTTACCTTAGACATCTATCTGGATGTAAGCAGAGAAGTGAGCACCTGAAAGATCTGGTGAAAGTTCTACACGCTCCAAGACATTCCCCATCAGTCTTGCCATGGAACCATCCATTGGCTTAAGACATTGAAAGGCCATTACTTGACCAAGATAGGAAGCTCAGCTGACACATTGCGTTGGGCTACCTAGCCCTCTGCTGGCGGACAGTAGCATATGAGAGAGAACACAGTGGACAGTCCAGACCATAGAGAAAGCCTAGAGCACTCTCCACTGAAAGTGTGCTGCCAGGGGCTACATGATCACCTGCCAAACGTCATGGAGGCCATTCCTGCCCGTGGTAGAAAGCTGACATGAGTGCATGCCTCTGCAGACCCTTCCCACTCTGAAATTTTATAATTCTTTTATAAGATAGTGTATGTAAAGACCCATAGTGAATACATAGCAATAAGCAGCTCTGGGCAGACAAGGAGAATGAGAGAATTGGGTCTTTGGACTCTCCTGCCCCTCCCTTCTTGAGTAGAATTATTGGTACGTATTCCCACCCCTTTCCAGAATCAATCTTGATTCAAAGGATAGCCCAGCACAAATAGGGGTCAGCTCTGTGCCCCTGTATCATACTAAATTGCAAAATGTCTACTTCTTTCCCAGAATTATAGACTAGAATTCTGATTCACTTCTCCTGAATATTCCATATGGAAGAATTATTTTAGTCTCAGTCTCCTTGATTGGGGACCTTATGCTCTAATTACTTTAATAAAAGTCTTATTGTATTCTGACATACTTCAGAAAAAAACATGTTTTAAAAATATAATAAAAACTCATGTATGCATCCCACACAGCTTAAGAAATAAAACACAGCAGTACACATAAATCCTTTTGTTTCTTCTTTCCTGAATATTTCACTCACCCAGTGGTAATCACAATGAAATCTGCTCAAAAAAGCCCCACCCCCTTGTTTAAACATACAGCTATATTATATTTGCCAACTTCCCTTGCAATTAAGTTAGAGCATGTGACAATTCTTGCCAATTGATTGTGGGTGAAATTGAGTACATCGTCTCTAGATCTGGCCCATAAAACTTCCCAAGTAATTGTCTAAGCTCTCCCCTTAGATGGCTGCATGGAGAAGGTCCTGAAGTTCTCAAGGGGCAACTCCCAAGAATAATAATGGGTCCCTGAATGACCATGCGGAGCAACTTTTTGCCACCAACTTCACTGGACTTTAACGTTGGTGAGGAGTGAGCTTGTTCTGAGGTGGCCTTCTCTGACTAATCGAGTGGTTGTTATTCCCATGAAGGTCTTTAGACTTATCACATAAGGAGAATACCTAATTAGTACATAATTGGCAAGTTTTCCAACTTAATATAAATGGCATAAAATTGCCTGTGTTCTTCAGCATTTTGGTTTTTTCACTCACCATCACTGAAGAGATCCATTGTTCTCTTGGTTTATTTTCACTGCTGTAGAGTCCTCCATTGTACAGGTATTATAAATTTGTATACATGTATTTCTACTGATAGCTAATAGTTTCAAATTTCCTGCTATTAGAAACAGTGCTGCTATGAACATCTTTATACCTATTTCCTTATTGTATATAGAAAGGATATATACCCAGTGTACTAGAAACACATACACAGTCGCCCTGTTTTTGTGATTGAAGTTGTTGAGAAATTATTAGAAGTAATGCACAAAGATTGCTGGAAGCTGGTGACCTGTTTGGAATATCAGTGCATCCAACAAGCATGTACCGAGGATTAGTTATGGGCCAGGTGATAGGGACCCAAAGCCTCACGGGATCTTACTGAGCTGAGCATGTAATGGAGTACTCAAGGGACTCATAGCCTGGGATGGAACTGATAGGAGATAGTGAAATAAATAAATATAATATACTTCAAGAGTGTAGCAAATAGGCTAAAATGAGTAATCTCAAGTAATTGTCAAGGCTTTTCAGGCTATAAAAGATGACAGATCATATCTAACTATCACATCAATTGCAAGGATATTCTATAGATATTTCCTTGGTTATATTACATAACCAGGAACTCATTTGCATGTGAATATATACATCAAATATGCAGTCTGAAATGAGGGCCAGCCTGTATGTCCAAGCATTAAGCAAAACACACCTTGGAATGGTCCATTTTCCTTTAGGTGGTTAGTTTCACTCTGTATATATGCTTCTTAGTAAGAGTAGGCAATATCGATGTCTGCCCCAGACAGATGCCAGACTCCATGCCTTGCCCCTCTGAAGGAGCCAATACTGGCCCAGTCACTTGCTCTAACAATGTATGTCTCCTACAAGTACTGCTTCCAATAGCTGTTCATGTTCCCCTCTGATGATTCTTCACCCATGATCTAGTGTTTGGAAAGGACTAAATGACATTAATTGTATTTCTCACAAACAAAGGCCTTTTCAGAGAGCCATGAAATAGCAGGTGCAGCATTGCTGGAGCGATTCCGTGAGATGGCTGTTTTTCAGTTTTCAGTTTCTAAAGAACCAGGGCAAGTCCTGAGCTTTGGATTAGTAAAGAAACCAGGCAAATTGCCCTAGAATGCACTCAAAACTGCCCTCCTTAAAGGGCAGTAACTATGGGAAATGTTCTCTAAATGTTCTCTCGAGTAGTCGTCAAACTTCAGGGCTATCAGCAAGGTATTTGTTACTGACATGTTAGAAGGTGTGTGGGTGGTTGGGGGAGGGGAAACAGCCTTAATGTTCCTTTTGGATGTTACAGCCGCTGCTATGGACACCCTAATAACGAGAGTTGTGCTACAAACATGGTCGAAGCCACAGCTGTTAGACTTGGCTAGAAAAGCAGGCATCAAATCAAACCCTTAATTATCCTCAAAGAGCTCTTTGGTTACTCCTTACACTGAAGCAGGCTCTTAAAACTGGCTCCCTTGGTGGCCAGAGAGTTAAAACTCCTCTGCCTTATAACTTAGCTGACAACCAGAAATGGCAGAACATTTGGGAGCCTAAAGGGCAAATAGTCCATCAAAATCACATTGACTCCTGGCAAAGTTGTGAAGAGTGATTCACAGTCTTTAGTCAGAGGGACCTCATCTTCAATGTAGACTTCGACCACAGTTGATTCCTGTGACCTTGAGTAACTGACTTGTGCTCAACCTTGGTTTACTCACCTATAAAACAAAGGAAACAGCACCTTCTCATTTGTTGTGAGCATTAAATGAGACATCATTTGTAAAGTGCCCAGTATTTTACGAATGCTCACACTCTATTTGTGTGCTTCTTTGCATGTGAATATCTACTCCCAAGACAGAGTCTGAAGTGATGCTCTTTCTACCTCTCCTGTTTCACCTTTCTGTTTCTCATTATTTCTATTCTGTTTACAATGTTTGAATGTTTCTTTCCCATTCACCTCTTTCCTTCATCATAGACACCTCACCCCATGAATGAAATCAACATTCTCCTAAAGTGATTAATATACGATATGCATACTGTCATGGAATAAATTAGAACCAGAGGTGTTTTTGTTTTGGGTTGGTTGTTTATGTGTTTGTTTGTTTGTTTATTAATTTATAAAGAAGCTCAACCAATATTCTTGCCAAATGGGACTGAAACCAACGAAAAAACTTACCAAGTCATTCCACGAAAAGTTGAGGAATTGGTGGTACTTGTGATGTACTAGAAAAGCTAGCGTCGGAGCAGGGGGAAGTTCATGGTGCTTGTGCTAATTCAGGGAAGAAAACCTGAACTCTTGATAGAGCAATAGGATTCATAAGTCTGTCCACGGTTGGTTAAAATAAGACCCATAATTTATAGGTCAGAATGTGTCTTCAGTTCGATCAAGGAAGGGTCTGGTTTCCTGGGTATAACTCAAAACTCAAGGCTATTTAGCAACATCAGCTAGTTAGAATCAGGTGTGGTGAACATAACGTCCACTTTCCGCATATCCTTGGCAAAGGCAGGACACTTCAGGGCTGAGATTAAGGTGATCAGATTTGGAGCCTAGGGAGCAAAATTTAATTTTAGGATTGTGCTAGTGCAGGGGCAACATCTGAGAGTGAGAGCTACTAGGTACCCCACTTGCCTCACCTAGTTTTGGCCTTGCTGTGAATACAAGTGCAGGGACTTTAGATTCTACTAAGTAGGAGTAGACATGAAGCATAGAGTATTTTAGAGCTGAACATGACCTTAGACACCATCTCTCTGCTATTCTTCTCATTTGAGAAAGAAGACCACTGAGGTCCAGAGGACACAAATTCTTCATGTCAAAAAGATGGCCCAAGTCTTCTCAATTGAATTGCAGAGTGAGAGCAGCTGGGAGCCCCTCCACCCCTCAGCGTGGAGTCTGTGATTGGTCATGAAGTACTTGGACATCAGGGTTTCCATGAGTGCCTTTGTCCTGACTTCATCAATTAAGGGAATGCAGCCAATGGGTAGAAATTTACATCTAATGGGCTGGTATGGACTTAGGGACGGACACCGGGCAGTGCAGAGAGGTGTATGGGAAAGTAAAAGAGGCAGTCGGGACAGACACAGTACGGAAAAGCTTGGGTACCTCACCTCATTTCATGTTCACATCATCCCTGTCAGGGGGGATGCTTTCTTTCCATTTGAAAGAGGAGAAAACTTAACTTTAAAAGTTGAGCTAGAAAGAGGCAGAACTGCAACCTTTTGATTGTAAATGACAGAAAATCCAGCCAAAGTGTCACAAACCAAAAGAGATGTGTTATCTTATTCAGCTGTGAAGCCGAAAAGATCCCTGGCTTCAAGCTTGGCTGAATCAGTCATCTGGTCTCAGCCTTGCTCCACCTCTCAGTTCTCCTCTCCTTCTCCATTCTGTTTGTTCTCGGGCTCAGGTTTGACAATAAGATGATTGCCCTCAGTTTAGACCAATATTCTCCTTGGCTGAAGTCCACAATAAAAGAAGGAAAGATATTCTAAGCACTTCCAGGAAACTTTATACTGCATTTCATTGGTTTTGAAGGGGTCACCTGCCCATGCAGAACCAATTACAGTGGCTGAAGGGAATCCAGTGCTCTGATTGGCCATGCCCAAGTCACATTCCTGTTGTTGGGGTTATACTACCAGAAGAACCGATCTGAGGACAGGATGGGTTAGTTTTCCTTTCTATTCATGAGAGGTGGTTGAATGACCAAGAGGCAAAAGCTACAGCTAGCACTGAAGTCTCTTAAGTGTGATACCATTAATAAGATCTAAAAAGAGCTTGTAAAAGCAAATCACAGGGGAAATATATTTGAGGCTTAGGAATTGTAGTAAAACCTTTCTAATATTGTAGGATTGCACACAACTGGGGCAGAGAAGAGGCAATGTAATCTAAGCCCTTAAATGTGGCATGGTGATCTAATCGAATCAGAATATGTAGGCTTAGAGACAAAAGAAATTTGCTCTCACAAGTTTCATCAAACACCACAGGGCTGGGATGTAATATAAATGTTGATCTACAGATAAAATATGTACCTGATGTAAAGTCATCTCCATTTCATTTTAGCATCGTGTTAAAATAAATTCACCAGGTGGCCCATCAGATGTGAATCATCAGATGGAATTCAGCGAACACTCCCTGAGCACTTCAGTGTGAACTGTACTGAGTAGCAGGTGGAGAGGGAAGCTGCATTTGGAGGGGGACCTAAAACAGGAGACGACATCAGCAAAGTCAAATGCTGGAAACCCTGGGCTGGAGGTGGTGCAGGGAGTAGGCAAAGAGGAAGGAAGGCTGGCCTGCAGCACTCTGCTCATAGGCCCCTTCTCACAGTTCATAGCCCCACAAGGCTTCTCGCTGTCAGCTCTTAAGTTTCTTTGCCTGAGGGCTTTCTTTTTCTGCAGGAGATACTTTTGCCAGGCATGGTCGACCAGAAGACCCAGAGAAGTAACTCCTATGCTACCCCTCGTGCAAGCAGACCTCAATGACTGGCAATGGGTGTCTCAATACCCCAAGTTCCCTTGTCCCACACGTGGAACAACTCAGACACAGGTGCTTCACTTTAGCTCCGGGGCTCTCTCCAGTGGGATTAAGCTTCCAGTCATTTCCCATGGCAGCTGGTTTGATAATATAGTTGGCCCTTGAACAACAAGCGTTTGAACTACAAAGATCCATTTATACATGGATTTTCTTCAATAAATACTGTAAATGTATTTTTCTCTTCCTTTTGATTTTCTTTTCTCCAGCTTAGTTTATTAGAAGAATATGGTATAGAATAATGTAACATAAAAATGTGTTAATTAAATATTTATGTTATCAGTAAGGCCTCTGGTCAGTAGTAGGCTGTTAGAAGTTGAGTTTTTTGGGCACGAGTCAAAAGTTATACTGAAAATCCAAAGTTATATATGGATTTTCAATGGTGTGGGGGATCGGCGATCCTGACCTCTGCCTTGTTTAAGGGTCAACTGTATATTGACTGTGTTCCTTTCCTTGTCTCACCTCTCCACTCCCCTACTTGTCATCACATCCCAAATAAACTACGTAAAGTCCGTCCCTTACTTCCCATCTGTTTCTGGGGGAACAAAAAGATTGGGGAAGGAAATTGCTGCTACTGAAGATGCAGCAGTTTATTGGATCAAGCAGTGGCTGGCAACCGTGAGTGTTTTGTCAGCTCAGGGCTTCTGTGTATGTACCTTAGGAGACTAGACTGTGGTTTTCCAGAATTCCAAATGGGACTTTGTCAAGTGAAGGGACTGAAGGAGGGTGTCCTGGCCTTGAGCCCTTGAGAAGATGTTTGTGAATCTCAGCTAAAGCTACAGTGGCTTCAGCCTCAATGGTTGACATTCTTTGTCTTGCCCTTCACACCACAGGAACATCTTGTGGCCTTTGTCCTCACTCTTGTAGTGTCCTTTCTTCCTTCCTTGATCTGCTGTTGCTTATTTTATACACACACAGACACACACACACAGATACATATATATTTTCCTGTCTGGAGGGCATTCATTCCCTTGTTTGGCCCTGTGAAATTTTTCTTTACGACTCAGCTCTTCCTCCTTTCCAGAGAAGTCCATGCTTCCCCACCTAAGAGCACCTCCATGTGCACTGACTTGCTGGGTTGCACACCCACCCTCTTCAAAACCTGCGCCCCCAGCCTGTGAAAGTGAGGAGTGCAAGAACTCTGTTCATCTCAGAATCCTTACCTTCCATGCAGCCTTTTAGTAAACCTCACTAAATATGCAAATGAAAAAGAGGGAGAAGAAAGTAGCAGCAAATACAAGGGAAGAAAGAATTGAACACCCATCCTGGCAATGGCGTGGCAGCATGGCAGAACAGAAGATGTGTTTTGATGCAGTGGACAGTGTGGAGAACTGTTTGAGGATGAGATCAAAAGGAGCCAAGGCATGGGAGCAAGAGAGCCCATGGGTTTAGGAGAGAGTGAGTGGTTCAGCTTGTGTGGGGTGCAGGGGAGGGAAGTCCAGGGGAGAAGGAGATGAGGTTGGTCATAGTGGTTGCTGAGGCATGGACCATGGGCCAGCAGCAGGCATCAACTAGGAGTCTGTAAGAAATGCAGAATTCAGACCCACACATACAGAATCTACATTGTAACAAGATTCCCAGGTGGCTCCTGTGCACATTCAAGTTTGAGGAGTACTAGGACTCATTGCAGATTTTGGAACCAGCATGAACTCAGAGTAAACAAGGTCTTCTCCATCACCTGGGCAAAGCAACGTATTTGAAAGTATCAACAGCCCCAAGCTTCCACTTTCCAATTCCCCTTCTTAATAAAACCGGAGACAAACTTCACGGCATGTCAACAATTTCCTCTGCCACCTCCTTGCCTTTACAGATGGTCTTTGTGTGGGAAGCTGTTCAACAGAGGAATTAGGGCCGCATGGCAGAGTGGCTGTGAGTATAAGAAGAGGTGTGTCTCTTCTCATTCCCCCCACCGCCCTCCCCCTGCCTCCCATTCAGTCTCCTTTCTTCCCTCATCAAATGCATGGAGAATTAGCCTTCGTGCATTTCCAGGGATCCAGAGAAGCTAAGAATCAGATGAAATCAATGAAAATTTATTAGAAGAAAAAACCCAAATGGATCTAACATTTTGCATTTGCAATGTTAAAATTTGTATTCAGAGGCTAACAAAATAAGGGTTCTCATATTGGATTTTTAGACTAACAATGATCTCAAAAGAGTGTTTCAAAATTTACTTCACTGTTGTCCAAAAATCTAAACCTATTCTTGGCTTATTTCTGGGAAATTACCACCTTTCCACAGCTGTTTTACACACAGGCAGGTAAACGCCTCAGAAAAATTTAGCAGAGGCAAAATATCAGGGAATATTATGACAATGTCTTCCTAGATTTTTTACACACATTCTACTAATTGGAGGGCTCACATAGCATCTCGATGTGACCAAGTCACAATCAGGAGTCGGTTGTTTTGGTGGCTACCTGCATAATGTCTCCCAGGGCGGCAATGATTTTTTTAGTAGCATTAAAAAAATACTATCATTTCATTCTATCTTTGTCAAAATAGCTTTGGGCTCTGTCTGTAGGATGCCAGCTATAAGTCAATTACCCAGCTACCAGGAAACAGATATTCCCACTTGGATCTGAGTAATTGAATTCTTCAATTTGCATCCAGATGTTTCTGTGTGGAGCTGCCTATGACCAGGGAATATGTGCAATGCGGATCAATAACTCCACAGGATAGCATTGTTTTAAATGCATGGTTTCCCGTGTAAAAAGTGTAAAGAGAGAAATGCATTGTTTAACATCTTGCACATAGTAGGTGCTCAGCAAGCATAGTAAAAACGTGGGCATAAACCTAGCAGGCTTGAGAATGGTACATCTATCCCCCACTCTTTATATCTATTCCATGCTTTTCTGTGAAGAGTTTGCATTGATTTGAGTACATAGAGCCATTGTGTGACTTGATTTTAAGTGCTTTTAAACTTAAGTAATGATGCTCTACAGGAATATGCAAATGAGATTCACTTGAAGAGTATGGCTGCTGATAATAGGAGAATTAATTAAGTCATGGGAACTATCTTTGCCACTAATTCAGTGTGATAGACTTGAGCTGATTACCCTATTTGAACATATTGCTGGAATTTCTCGTTTAGTACAGCAAGGGTTTTCCAATCTAGAGTAGAAGAACTCACTGCCATTCAGACTAGACGAGGGTGGTGTGCAAAGGGGAGTGCACTCCTGAGGAGATGTGGAGAGAGTGCTCCTCCTGAGGGCGTGGAAACTCGGGGTGGCTGAAGAGATGTCAGTGTCTGGCCGAGCAAAGGAGGGAGGGGTGCTGAGAGATCCGCCAAGTGAGGCCCAGAGACATGGGCCTTCCTTCGATTCCCGCCCTGGTGGGTTGGGATTTGCGCATCTACCAACAAAGCCCCCTTTTTTCTGGGTACATATAATGTTAATGAATCCAAATTCTTAATGAAGGCTTTATTCCTAGGAGGAAAAAGGCAGACAGACTTTGAGTGAAACAGACCAGGGTTCTAACCACATCGTGCAGCTGACGCGGTCTCTCTGAACCTCTGTTTCTTTGTTTGTAAAGTGGGGTTATTACAAAGACTGAGATGATGTATGCAAATATTTGCCACTGCACATGGAAACAGCAATACGGATGTTTGTCCCCCAAAGAGAAACTTTTAGGATTTGAGCTAGGCCTACTGAACTTCTTAATACTTTACCGTGCAAGTTATGTGGTATCTCTCTGCTTTTTTTTTAAACCTATAAATTGCAGAAAGTTTAGTACCTATTTTATAGTTATTTTTAGAGATAGCTAAGAAAATAATGGGTGGCAGAGATAATAGTGCCAGGCACATAGCAAGTGATACGAAAATGTATGTCATTCACAGAAATCATCATGGCAATAGTTGCATTCATTGAGTGTCTGCTATATTTGCAGCACCACGCCAAGTGCTCTCAGTTCAATTTAATCTTTGCAACCACTCATCAAAAGAGCTGTGTGTTCCCACTGCACATGACAAGAATCCAGGGCACTTCCCCCTAAGCCGCAGGACTAGTTAAGTCAAAGTAACACAGCTGAGATTTCAGCCCTCCGTCTAATTCCAAAGCCAGTGCTCTTTCTGCTCCGCCAGACTAGCATCGAAGCCCAAGTGTGGCCCTGGCCGGGTAACGAAGCACCTTGACTTACTCACACTCTGCATTCAGTGAAGGGTAGCAGTTAATATCCGGAAAGAATGTTTTAAATAGGTCAGAGAAGAGAATTTGTTAGCCCTATGCACGTGGAAGGCATAGGAAGGCGTGTGTGTGAGGTTGGGATTTGAGAGAACGGGAACATTCAGGGAATGCAAAGAAAAGGATGAGAATTCTGCAAACAGACTCGGCCTGGGTATGATGGTTTTGGACTCATATACCGTGGTGGTGCTGCGCTTTTCAAACTCCAGCCTAGCTTAGCGATTAAAAGGAGGATTTAGAACACTTTGGAACCCTGTCTGGGTTAGAATTTTAGCTTTGCCTTTCACCATTGATGTGTTCTTGAACACATTAGTTTCCTTTTCTGTGAAATGGGACTTGAACTCTAGCCATCACTAGAATAACATCAATACATACCCAGGTCTGCCTCACCTCTAAGAAATCTTATTTAATTGGTCTGGCATGGAACTGCACAGACATGTTTTAAAACTTCCTGAAGTGAATCTAATATGCAGTCAGGGTTGAGACCCATCACCTGAGCATTACAGTAGAAGTTTTTTGCAGATATAACCATTGTTAGTTGATTGTTATGGCCTCAGAGACTAGTTTAGTACCTCGTATACAGTAAACATCGATGCGGTTTTGCTGAGGGATGACCAGGTTAATGCGTGACTGGGCTTAGAGTCAACTCTGAGGTTTGAGTCCACATCCAGTGCTCATTCCACACTCTAAAATGCTGCTTCTGGCATACTTTCAGCTGACTGCTATTCTCCTGGAATAATATAACTCATCCTCAGTTCTTCAGGTAACCAAACCAAAAATATGAATTTACTGACTTGTTAAATTGAAGAATCCAAGCATCACCTAGCTTTCAGGTATGGTAGGATTCCAGAGCACAGATGACCTCATCAGGGCCCTGCTTGTCACTCATCTTCTCTTGACTTCTCTTCTCCATTTGGCTCCTTCCTCAGATGGGCCTCTTCCTTGAGGTGTCGTGGTAGTACCTTCTGCGTCTGCTTGGCTCAGAGCTCTGCATTAGCTATTCCGTGCCAGGAGGTAGGAATAGTAGCTCAGTCAACATCTGTGAGCTGATTCTCAAAAGGGGAATTAGAGTGCCCCAATCAAAGAACAACAATGGCCTCTTGAGTACAAAATCCAATAAAAGCATCCAACAAAATAGATAGAAATATCTAGAACTTGGTTATCCATATGGTTTCTCAGCAAAAGAGGAACATTGTAAGAAGAGTCCACCTGTCTTCTTCCGAGGATCCCTGCTTCCACAGGTGTGTGCACAATGACACATAGTTTTTCCCTGTGGTAAGTCACTTTCACTCAGTGTCTTTGCATTTGACCAGTTCTCTCGTCCTAAAGACTCTCTCCTTTGATTCTACCTTATTACCAATCTCCTGGATTAGTGGTTCTCAGAATAACCAAGGGTGATTTTATCCCCCCATGGACTGTTAGGTAATTTCCAAGGATATTTTTGGTTGTCACACCTTGGGAGACAGGTGCTACTACTGGCATCTAATGAGTAGAGACCAGGGATGCTGTAAACATACTACGATGAACAAAACAGTCACCCACAGTAAAGAATTACCAGCCCCAAATATTAATAGTGCCAGGGTTGAGATATCATGAGCTAGATCATTATAGTAGCTACCTAAAAGCTCTCTGAACTTTTACTCTTTTCCCTTCTTCCAATCTTTCCACTACTGGACTACTGAAGTGATTTTTTTTTATAAAGTAAACATTTAATGAGATTATTTTTCCACTTAAGGAACTTGTGGGTCGTTGAGATAAAAGGAAGCACAGACTCTTCACTATGATTCAAGGCCTTTAAAAGTGTGGCCCCAGCTGGCCTTTTGAACCCTCTTCTTTACTATGCCTCCCATATGTGATACACACTTACCCAACCCGAATGTGTTCTTTCTCTTACGCAGCCCTGGATCTGTGTACCCTTGACTATGCCAGGCTATTTTTTCTTCCATGTCTTTATGGTATTTTTCCATACCTGGATTGCTGTTCCCCCTTTCACTCCTCATTTTTCTATCATCCATGTATTCATTCATTCATTGGGTATTTGTTGAATGGCCACCTTGTGCCAGACAGGGTACTAAACCATGCAGACACAGAGGTGAGTAAGTAGCTTTAGTTCCTTCTCTTATGCTCTGTGTTGAGCAAGGTAGACAAAGAAGTGGTGTAATAATAGGGAAAGGACCCTGGGAGCCTGTAACTGTGTTGGCAAATGGTGTCAGTGAAGGCTTCCAGGAGGAAGTGACTTTTCAAGGGATGAGCAAAAGTTGTTAGAGTTAGCCAGGAGTTGGCCATATTTGGAAGTGTCTTTACCAACCTACCCAAACTTCAAGGCACAGTTCACATGTTAACTCCCACATGGGGCTTTCCTAGATTTCCCCAATAAGGATTTATTTCCTTCTGCGTGGCTCTCATAGCACTTCTGAGGTCTATTATAATATTTATCGCCAGCTGCTTGCATTATGTGTTCAGCGTAAGCTAGATAATCGAACTCATGGTAAATATTTAAATGGAAAATTGCCAGGCATTGCAAAAGATTCATAAGCAATGCTCTCTTATCTCAGAAAGGCAGTTTGAATGTTGTGGAGTGCATGCTTTTCTCTCTCATCAGTGAAAAAAAACCTCCCCCAAATGTTATAAAGATATCTTTTGAAGGAAGTTACTCTAGTGTGTGCTGCTGGAACAGGATACTGAGAGGTGGAGGGGACAGCATAGTCACCCAAGTTCAGGCTTTGCTGTAGTTGGGCTAAATCCCAATCCACATTCATCCATTCAGTGGGTATTTATTGAGCATCTACTGTGTACCAACTGCTGATATTCTGTACTGAGAATATTTTACTGAACCAGATCTACACAGTTCTATGCCAGGTCTAGTAGAAGATAGACATTAAGCAAAGAATTACATGAGCAGCTGTAGACATACTAACTGCAGTGGTTCCGATGAAGGATCTGCCCACTTACCGACTGTGATGGGTCCAGTGAATGGTGCTGCGAAAGACTAGGGAATTGACCTAGTGTGAAGGGTACAGAAGAAAGTGACATTCGAACTGAGGTCTGGAAGTTAAAAAAATGGCAAGTAAGTGGAAGGAAAACAAGAGTGAGCATCAGAGAGAGGAGACAACGTGAGCTAACAAAGGAACATTCTCAGAAAGGAGCACTGTGACTTAAGGAAACTGAACCACAGGCCACAGTGTTGTCTGCAAGAAACTCAAGAAGCAAAGCATGAGATGAGGCTGGGGAGATGGGGGCAGGTGGCACCCAGGGCCTCTCAGTTATGTTAAAATATGTGAATTTTATTCTAGGAGCAATGGGGACCCACTGGACGATTTTAAACGGTGACATGATCACGTTTGCATATTAAAAGATTACTCTGACTACAGGGTGTGGAGAACCAGAAATTGTACTTGTAATGGACCCTGAAAACTCGCTTCGTTAATGACCCTCGTAGGTGATAAACACCAGAGCATAACAGGCCTGATGAATTGGCTGCAAGTCATTTAATACGGTTGTAGCAGGAGGAGCCAACCCTCCCCCTTTCTGCTGGAGAGAAAGGGGACTGGAAGGAAGGTGGGAAATTAAAAGGAAAACTAAATAATTGTTCAACTCTGATTCATTTTTCTCTAGCAGCACCGTTACAGTCAGTAAGAAAGACTAAGCTGATATTTTACAAGCAAAGGAGAGAAAAAGGGCTCAAATCTGAAACTGGCTTAATGCCTATTTCCTAAACCCTTAGGGGGTCCCCAGTGCTGTGCACTTTAAGAGTGTTATCAACACAAGGGCTGACCGTGGAGTTTTTTACACATACGTATGTCTGTATCTCAGAATAACACAGCGTCTGAGCTGAAAGGCTCCTCAGACGCCTTGAACCACATCAACAGGGACATCATGAGAACAGCTGAAAAGTTGTCACTTAAAAGAGTCCATTAGAAGGAAATGAAGAAGACCTCCGAGGGAGAGAAAGGAGAGGAATGTGCTTCTCTGGATTTTGTCTGTTATACCAGGAGAGCGAAGGTTGCACTCGCCAAATGGTTGCTGTTGAACCCTCTCTCAGGAAACAAGGCTGGGGCCCAGAAAATGGAGGTGAGGTTGTAACAAAAGGTAATGGAAAGAAACCCTGACTCTGGCCTGGGGCAGAGAGGAATGGATTTCCGGGCTCCATTTGCGGCCCTGCTGGGAGCAGAGATGGAATCAACGGTCATTCTACCCTGATCTCATGCTCCATTTCAGTTCACTTATATTCACATCAAATGCAGGACCACAGGATGTCACAGGGAGACCAAAGTCACTTGAATATCACTGGCTTTTTTTTTTTGACACTGTTAAAGCAAAAGTGGCCACACAGAAGATATTAGTGGCAAATTGCCTACATCTCACATGCCCACCCATAGCATACAGGTAAAATGATGAGCACGTGTAAGTACAAACATGAAGGTGTTGGGAAGTGTTATGCAAAGGAGCGGTCATCAACAGATTTGTGTTTTAGGGCTAGTGTTCTGGACATAGGGCAGGAGATGTAGAGATATCCCTAACGGAGAAAGAAAGCCCCAGAATGCTCTTGCATTGCTCCTGGTGGGATACACAGAAGGTCTGAGCTCAGGTGGCGTCTGTGGGAAAGGAGGAATAGAACTCAGCCATTATCCTGGACATCTGAGGAAGTCGTCTTTGATGTCCAATGATGTGGCGCATGCTCATCAGAAGACTGTTGGATGACTCAGACCTCTTTTTATTGAGATGTGGTGGATGACTAATAGGCACCTGGGCATTGCTTTGCTTTGTCAACCTGGGAAGACCAAAAGCCCTACCTGGGAGTAAGGAGTCAAAGAAAAGCTTGCCAATAATCGCAGCAAGCTGGAATCCAAAGAAGTGACCTAGACAATGGTGCAAAGGAAATCAGTAGGAAAAAAATGAAAGCTATGTGGATCACACAGAACCACACACTCAGTATGAATCAAAGATTAGATGCAATATTGACGATAACTTGAAAATCAAAATGCTATATACTCACAGGCTGTTTTCACCTTCATGGATGTCATGGTGGTTTAAGGGATTAAGACTTAAGTAATGTCCACTAAGCCTTTCAATAGCAGCCGAGGGGAATAATGACTTTTACTGTGGACATTTTTAAAGAATGGGATAAACAATTATTTTTGTCACTTCAAGTAGACACTGCTTCTAAAGGTAGGATGTATTAGTGTTCTTTTACTGTGTAATGAATTACTGCAAATTTGCTCTGGCTGGTGTGGCTTAGTGGATTGAACATGGGCTGCAGATCAAAGGGTCACCGGTTTGATTCCCAGTCAGGGCGCATGCCTGGGTTGTGGGCCAGATCCCCAGTAGGGGGCACACGAGAAGCAACCACACGTTGTTTCTATCCCTCTCTTTCTCCTTCCTTTCCACTCTCTCTAAAAATAAATAAATAAAATCTTTAAAAATATGTTAAAAAACAAATTACCTCCAATTTAGTGACTTAAAACAATACATATTTATTATCTCATAGTTTAATGGGTCAGAAGTCCAGGTACCCCTTAACAGGGTTCTCCGCTCGGTGTCACACAAGGCTGCCATCAAGGTGTCTGCTGGGCTGGGGTCTCACTGGAGGCCCAAGGTCCTCTTCCAGACTCAAATGGTTGTTGACAGAATTCATGCTGCGAAACTCCTGGTAGTTTTCTTCTTCAAGGTCATATGGTGACTCTCTCTTACTTTTCCATCTCTAATCTGTACATCCTTTTTCAAAGGGCTCATTTGGTTAGGTAATACCACTCCTATAGTCTCCCTTCAGGTTAATTTACAGTGAATTAATTAGGAACTTTTCTTATATTTGCAAAATCCCGTCACTTTTCCCTGATAGGGTAACACAGTCATGGGAGTGATGTCCCATCATCTTCACCACATTCTATTGGTTAAAAGTACAGGTTGATTCTATTGGTTAGAAGTACAAGTTGATTTCTTCCTTGCAGTTGACGACATATACCTGCTTGAGTTCTTGTCAAGCTCATCCTGCAACGCACCATGCTAAATTTTTAACATTTAGCAAGATAACACTTAGTAAGAACTGCCCAGGCCTTGAGACTCCTGTCCTATCTGATATAGCTACCTATCCGTGCCCCCTCCTGCTTTACCTTTCACAGGTGTCTTCCCCAGTAAATCTTCAGCACACCTGATCCCACCTTGGTGTCTGTTTCTTGGAAAACCCAGACTGATGTACTGACTTTCTCCTGTTTGGCTTTGCAGTTATCCCAGTACCCTAATAACTAGGTCCCCCATATTAAATTCCCTCTACTAAACGATCTGGCACGAATTTTTTCTCTGACTAGCTTTGATTAATACAGAGTCCTAACTGTTCCAGGAAGATACTTTAGAGATAAGCCATGGGCAGCTTATTGGGAAGGACTTGTGCCCCTTGTCTCTGCTTCAGCCAGAGGAGGTCCTCGTTTCCGTTCTGCTGTTGGGCTACCACAGTGAAGTTCTGGGTGTAAGTGGGCAGCAGTCCCTCTCACACGTTCCTTCTGTCCCCTAGGCATTCTCCCAGCCATTGCTTGTAGCCAGGGTCTGCCATTTTCCCAGCATGCCCTGATGAAATCTTCATGCCACCCATTAAAAGGCTTGAGGATAAGGCTTAACAAATTTTTGGAAACCCCAAGTCCAGGCTCTAGGCTTGAAGCGCGCCCTATTTCACTTCGAAGACTGTGTAAATAGCAGAGGGTTTGCTGGGCATCCTGGGGTCTGGAACTATTTATAAACAGCACACACTGAGTAGGAGATGTGAATAATGTGTCCCACTGGCTGGACAGGGGTAGGGGATGGACCTGATTGTCTTCTTATTTTCCTTTCTCTCTGGAAATTCAATCTATTGGGGCTAATTTGCAAGCTTCCTATTTTAGGCAGGTGCCAGCTCTCAAACACTGCTGTTAATGTAGTTCTTCACTCTGCTCTGAATGCTTGCCACCTTGGGAAATAAAAAGGATCTTTGCACCCCCCCCCCAAAAAAAAATTAAGTTGAGTCTATGGTAGTGAGCCTGTTTAAACGGATGACCCTACTTCTAAAAGCCTCCACCCTTGACTTTCAGAACAGCATCTTCCCAGAGAGGGCTGAGTGAGGAACTTGCACACTTTCTCAAGCTTTGTGGACTAGGACAGGATTATGGCAAAACCTTGGCCTTGCTTGGATAGATAGTTCATTACCCGCACAGGTGCCTTCTTCTCCCCAAACCAAACCTTCCAACCACAAGGTTTGTGTTTTACTTGTACCATGTATTTACTATCAGGACCTCTATTAAAGTCACTAAAATCAGAGCTGTAATGATGTAAGTCCAACCTAATTTTACATAAGTGTTATAAGGATCAGATCAAAACAAAGTGACACATGTAAATGCACTATTAATATAAATAAGCTGTTTCTGAGTTGAAACAGCTTTAGATATCAAGCGATATAGTAGAAAGACTGGTGGTGTGAGCTGTGGGTTCAGGCAGACCCAGCCACATTCCTTTATCAGTTGGGTAACAAGATCCCTAATTTCTCAGAAGCTTAGTTCCCATCTGAACATAAAGATAATTTAAATGATCTCGAAGGATTAGCTGACATAGTCTATCATTCTGCCTTCCTACATGATCTTTGTTAGCTCATGTAACTTGTTTTTGTCTGTGCAATAGAAATAATAATTAATATGACATCTACCTGGAATTCTTGGAAGATTTAATGAGTAAAAAATATAAATCTAAGATTGTAGAAAAGTACAACTGTAAGGTATTATTATGTTATAAATAATAAATACTACCTTTATCTATTAAAAAGCCAATGATAGCAATAAATGATGAACAAACTCTAGTGGGATGGAACAGAAGGATCAATAGACCTGATAAAAATAGGTTTTCAAACAAAATTTTTCTAATTGTCTAAGTATTATAATTAACATATGTGTAGGGACCCTATGTGCATATATAGTATATATGTGGGTTTAAATTTATGATTAGTGCCTTAATTGTTCAGGAAGTTTTCACCATTCCTAGAAAACTTCAGCTACTCACAAGAGCTGAAATTTCTAGCACTTAAAATTCATTCTTTTTTTAAAGAAAGAAAGTAGGAAAAATAACTTATGTGAATGGAATGCCTCTGATGCGGTAGATTCTTCTTAACTGTTATGCAATTTAACCTGAAAAAGTGTCTTATGATACAAGTTTTATCACTATCACCAATTCACAGAGGAGGAAGTAGAGACTGAGAGTGTTTAAGTCATTTGCTCAAGGAGAGACAAAGCCAGAAAGTGATGGATTCTCCCACTGAAACCCAGATACATCTGACTTGAAAGCCTGTGCTTTCTTTTCTTTTCTTTCTTTCTTTTTTAACAGCCCACTGCCTTGCAGTTAAGACTGCAGTATCAGGAGTCCTTTGTTAGAAAGGAAATCTAAGCATTTGTTGATTCACTAATGTGCAGTGTATAATTGAGTAGCACACGGGAATTCCTGGAAGCCCACACATTCCTCGCAGGGGCCCTGAGGTCATTTCTTTCAGCCTAGGGACAATAATGTCACCTTAATGAACAGGGCAAGACCTTGGCAAAGCCAGCATTTCTGTTTCTCTCTCCCTGGCTGATTTTCACTGATTAGAATACAGTTCGCTTCCAATAAGCAACCTTTCTCACAGTTGAGAAATATGAGATCATTATAAATGGGGAAGGCATTTTTTAATGGATTGATAGTAACAAAATGAAGAAAAGGCCCTTAAGGAAAGAAGGATTTTTGTCTAAAAGGCAGAAAATTGATGTAAAAAACATGCTTACCCTTAAAGGAAGATGGTATAAGAAAGGGCCTTGGTCTTTTCAGCTGATATCACAAAATATCACACACTGGATAGCTTATAAACAACAGAAATTTATTCCTTCCCGTTCTGGAGGCTGGGAAGTCCAAGTGCAGGGTGCCAGCATGTTCTCTCACCAGCATGGCTGTATTCTGGTGAGGGCCCTCTTCCTGGTTCATGACTGTCACTGTGCTGCATCCTCACCTGGTAGAAAGGACAAAGGAGCTCTGTGGGGCCCCTTTTACAAGGCACTAATTTCAACCAACGAGAGCTCAACCATTGTGACTTAAGCACTCCGCGAAGGGCGCACCTCCTGATACCATCGTCCTTGAAGGTGAAGATTGCAACATTTCAGGGAGGATAGACACAAACTTTCAGTCTATAGCATAAAGACAGAAAAGTACCAGTGTAAGCTGAATGTGTTAGGTAAAGGGTCCAGCTGTCAGATGATAGAAAAGCAAAGGAGAATTCTTGTTATAATGAACTGTATTCAAGATAATGCATAAGCCAAAGAACATTTATTAGTTATTGATGGGAAGTTAGCCAGTGGCACACACACGGCACTTAGAAGATGGATGTGAAGATGATTACTATTGTTATCCTCTGTGTCTAATCAGAATCTATGATGATGGGGTCATTACACCTAGGGCACAAGAACAGGAGGTGGCACTTTAGAAAGATCAGGATTTTCTAATGGACAAAAGCAGATTTACATTTGTCACCTAAAGAAGCACGTGGTGAAGAGGCTGGACTAGAGCCCTGAAAGTCAAGTTGTGGTTTACACACCTGCAGTCAGCATCACGTGGGAGCCTTTAAAATGCATCTCAGGCCTATCCCAGATTACTGAGCCAGAGTCTTCATTTTAACAAGCTCATCAAGGGATTTTTTTTTTTTTTAATGCACACTAAAATGTGAAAAGTACTGGTTTAGAGTAACACCTCTCTTTCTCTTTCTCTGTCTCTCTTCCCCTACCTTCCCCCCGCCCACCCCTGCCATGGGCAGGTCTTCTTAGTCAACATCTGTGGAGTCCCTGTGAAAACTATCTCTCCAGATCACAGCTGGGGATTGTTCTAATTCTGCATTCCAGGAGCAGGGACATTCTTTATACCTGGCTCATTCCTCTCTAAGCCTCATTTTCACAAAACACATGGTTCTTTCACCCGTCTTTCCCCTCAACTCATTCTTAAATGACTCTTATGCTCTGTTTTTCTTCCACTCTTCCCCTCTCTCTCCTCACTTTCTTCCCCAGCGGTGTTCTGGAGTAGGCTTGGAAGACCTTGGCAGCTAGCGAGAGCACATGTGTGGTAGATGGAGGATGCCAGTTGGCACTTCTCTTTCCAGATCTGCGTTGACAGTGTCATGCTGGTAGCTTGAGATCAGCCAGACAGGAATATTTACACCGAGGAAATTGCAAATGGTACAAATCCAGGCTTCCCCTCACCTCAGCCATTTTGCCAGCTGGTACTGCCTTTTTCTTTACCTTTTCTCAGTACCTTTTCTTCTCCTCCTCCTTCTCCTTTTTCTCCTCCTTTTTCTTCTTCTCCTTCTTGTTCTCTCTGTAATATTAACTCTCTCTCCTTCTTCTTCTCTCCTATTTTTGCTTTCTTTTCTTCTCTTGTACTTTTTCTCTTCTGGGAAACCACCACCAACAAGACAACAATAACGAAATAAAAAACAACCAATGTTTTCTTAACACAAACAACATTTAAAGCCACAGAACTTTAAAAACAAAAAAAAAAGCAGAAAGTTGTCCTAAGGATAATGTGCTGGTTAAGGAAGGCTACGAATTTTTAAAAGAAACTAGGAATAGTCAAGTATCAGTCTTCCCTAACCAAAACAAGTCAAAGTGCTCAGAAATATTCTATTATTCATCTATTTCACTTTTTGTTCTGTGAAAGCAATCTTTAAAGCCTGTATTCAAAATAATGCTCATCACATGTTAATTTGAGATAAGAGGCAACCCACTTAGTGGGTAATGATATTAAAAGTGCTCACTATGCTGATAACATGATACTGCAAATGGAAATATGTGGACATATGAAAATGCATGTACTAATTAATAATATGAATAACTATAAGTACCCCACAGGGGTAATAACACTAAGTAAACTATTGGTAAATGAAAAGTCTTTCTAACATGCAATAAAGCACAAAGAAGTCCCCTTCAACCTGATCTTTGCACAGGAATGGCTAGAATAAGTAGCAGCACCTTAGTTTTGGCTAATATAAAATTCTGATTCATGCACATCAAACTGTCAATCTTGTTGGACCTTTATTTTCCCTCCGGTATTAGTGTCTGTTCATGCCCCTCGTAGGTCTCTTGAGCAGAACTGATTGGCAGGTGAGGCCAATCCCATAGTGGCAGCTCTCTCTAAGGAGGATTGATGACCATGTAAGAACAAGCATTAACCTTAAACATGGCTTATTAACCTAGATGCCTGGAGGCTGTGTGCTGAGGTGCCAACACTTCCTTCGGGCTCAGTCACTTGGGCCCCTGGTCATTAGCATTTTCAGTAGAGACCTGGGTCTAATAGGAAAAAACAGACTCTTTTCCTTGAAATGAAATTGTTGTTACTGACTTCGAAAAGGAAGGAGCAATAACAAATGATGGTCTTATCCAGATACAATGTTTTGAGAGAAAGTATTTGAGGAGGGGGCCAACATCTTTCCTGAAATAAAAGTTTAAAAAATGTGTGCAAAAAAGGAGTCAGAATTAGGGATGTTAACGTGGTTTGAGATTGGGAGTAAAAAGTTGGGATTTACTATCTAAGCACCTCTTCTGCTTTTCAAAAATACCTGAACACAGTCTGTCCCTGTAAAGCAGTTTGCTGTCACAGTGAGAATTACCTGGGCTTCTAGTCTCTGGACAGTGTTATCAAACATCCTATCTAAAGACACAAGGCATCTTGAAATGCTTCTTCAGAAATTTGGATGACTCTGAAATATAATTTTCAAACACCTTGGAGTCTTCTAATGAGGGATATTTCCTTTATTATATAATTTCAGTATTTATATATCATATATTGCAATTAATATACATTTATATAATTTCATATATTTTATAATATATATTTGCAATTTTATAATATATGATATACACTATTACACATGTAAATAACGTTTGATATTATATGATAGAATTATTGTATACTTTAATCATAAATATTAAATATAATTGCAAATTGGGTATGAATATATGATATAAATATTAAGTACTATAAACAATCCAGTAGAAAAGTGAGGGGGAACTCAGAAAGGCAATACTTTGCTTCTTCTAATTGGCTGTGATCAGAACAAAGGCGTGTCTGAATTACCGATCTGAGAGAAGGTAATAGGAATTCTGCATTTGCACAGAGAGATGCCTTTCAGACAGCTTGGGAGAGACGGAGCAAGCACAGCAGAGGGTGCCAGATGCATGAGGCTGGCCCAGATTGCTCCCAGGGGTCAGTTTTCAGGTGAAATTGCTGGAATGTGCATTTAAATTGGACACCCTATTTAGCATGATGGACAGGTAGAGTCAAGGCTGGGAGATTATTCAAATGAAGACCATAATGCGTGCCCTCTGACCGATCTGGAGTGGAAATTCCAATGGGAAAAATAACTAAGTGAAGCACACCCAACTCCGCCCTCACCATTTAGAACACTCCCCTCCCTGGTGGTGACGGCAGCTGGCCTGATGTGGCCAGAGCGGACCAGGGTAATATTTTTTCCTCTGAGTGAAGCCTGGACAATTTAGCATATCATTAAAGACCACTGTTCCTCAGCTGTCAGAGACAGTCCTATGCTCTAGGCGTAAAATCATAAATACAGGTTTTAAAATTTGAGGTGGTTCTATTCCATGTTTGACTGTGGTGTTCAGCGGATAAAGACAGCAGCGCGAAGTGTTGTTTGAGC
Organism: Anoura caudifer; assembly: GCA_004027475.1. Taxonomy (NCBI): domain Eukaryota; kingdom Metazoa; phylum Chordata; class Mammalia; order Chiroptera; family Phyllostomidae; genus Anoura; species Anoura caudifer. Next base: position 88,542 of record PVKU01006233.1, read on the forward strand.
GTGAACAGGATGGCAAACCATGGCTTCCCCCCTGCCAGACCAGCTTTGGAGGAACAACAGAAGCAATATGGGTAATTGGCGAGAATACAAAACAAAGCATAATTGCCTGATATAAATTTCTGGGAGGCCCATGGCTGTCTGGTTGCAGCAGCCTGGGGTGGAGGTGGCCTGACTAGCAGGTGGAGTCAGGGTTGGAGGAAAGACTTCACCTGGTTTCTTGCTGGGTCGTCTCAGAGGCAATAGCCAATCCTTTCTTCTTCAGGTGTTGCTGCATGGCTCAGGCCACGGAAGTCAATGGAGGTAACATAAAGGCACAACAGGGCCTTAAAGGGGTGGAGAGTTGACGAACACGGACTAGTCACAGTTCGATAATTTCTTGTCTCCCTCTGCCGCCTTCACACTCTTAGAGCTAACAAATTGAAGACTGCCGCTTTTCAGAGCTGTTCCCACGGATGTACAAGCGCAGCTGGGATGGACGGGCTGTAGAGTGGAAGCAAGTGCGAGGGGTCACTGTGCAGGACCTGGGCTCACTCCGGGCCCTCCTCCGCCTTCTTAGATTCAGATGGGGGTAGTAGACCGGGACCTAGAGTTCGGGTTTTCCTCGGTACCCCTTCTTAGATGGAGTAGCTAACGCCTCCAGGAAAGCATGAGCTCACAGACCCAAAGTATCGGACCCTTGATCAAATATTCTCTACAAAACATATACCATGCACACACGCAGAGAGAGCAAGAGAGAGTGAGAGAAAGAGAGAACATACAATCAAAGAGTTATTAAAACAGAAAGCTCAATAATTGAAAAGAAATAAAATTAATATAAAGAGATAAGGAATGATATAAATCTATAACTAAAAATTACAAAAAAGTATTAAAATATTGGGTATGAAAATTACAAATTGGATGTAGAAAACCACACACGGATGAAGAGCTGAGGAATGAAATGATGGGTTGGAAATCAGATGGAGGCGCTTCCTCAGAAAGCAGCAAGGCTTTACACCCTGAGGAAAGGGAGACTTGAACAGGAGGGTGTAAACACCATGGACAGTACACAGCCAGCAATACAAAAAGCTCAAACTGGTGGAAATGAGGGGAGAAACAGAGAAGTTAATAACTGTACCTGGAAATATTAAAACACTGCTTTCAGGAACTAATAGATCAAAAAAACTGAGAACAGGCAAACAAACAAAACAAGAGAGATCTGAATATACTTGAGTTTTATGTATCACTATATGCAGAAATATTTTATCACTATCAGTATCTGTATCACCTATATGTATTTATATGTACATAAATGCTTTACTCAAAGGATATATTTTATTACTGAGAAAATGACATTTTAAAAACTGTATTACACACATGTGTTAAGGCATATACAGAAAGTCTCACTATTGAATGCCAAAGGATCAATTTTATACAGACTATATTCTGTAAAAATAATGAAGTAAATTTAGAAATGTACAGCAAAAATAGCTAAAATTCCTATACACTTGTAACAGAAATAACATATAGAATATATGATTTTTCTCCTTAAAAAAGCAATCGTAGGGAAAATCATGAACTGTGTAGCACTGATAAGTAATGAAACACAGCATCATGCTTGGAGGGCACTGCTAAAGCAGTGTTTAGAGAAAGAAAAATTGTTTTCAATGCATCAATTGGGGCACATGCAAACTTTAAAACAAACAAGCAAAATATTCAACTCCACAAGGCAGAAAAAGAAAAACTGGGCAAACTCAAAGAAACCCAAGGAAGGAAATAAAAGAAAAAAAGAGAAAAATCAAGTAATAAAAATATATAAAATATATAAAACTCAAAGCTAATTTTTATAAAGATTAGTAAGATAGACTTTAGCCAATTCTGAGCAAGGAAAAAAGGGAGATGCCAAGAAAGAAAACACTGAATAAAATTAGGGAAATGCAGATTTAAAATAATATAAAATATTTTGCCCTGGCTGGTGTGGCTCAGTGGATTGAGCTCTGGTCCTGGAACTGAAAGGTCACGAGTTCAATTCCCAGTCTGAGCACATGACTGGGCTTCCAACCTATCAATGTATCTCTCACACATTGATGTTTCTTTCCCTCTCTTTCTCCCTCCCTTCTATTCTCTCTATAAATCAATAAATAAAAATCTTTAAATAAACATATGCTTATAAATATGAAAACCTAAAGAAAGGGAGTAATTCCTGGGAATGTGCAAAAGCCAAACTTGGAAGGAGGGGAACGCGTGGCGGAAGTCAGAGCCCTCTCCCATGGAGCCCTAATCCCAGAGGGTTCTTCCCAGTGTTGGCACACTTAATGCTTCTCTTAGGCAAATTGTTCCAGATATTAAAAAAAAAAAAAAAAGTGAAAGCTGCCCAGCTCATTTCAAATTAGAAAAAAAGAAAATAATGTCTTTTCATCATAATATGCAAAAATATGAAATAAAACATCAGCTAATTGAAAGCAAAACTGTACTTTAAAATAATGCGTGATCAAATTAGAAACGTGTCAGTCTGATGAGTTAAAAAAAGATACTGCTGGAGAAACAAAAAAATGTGATTTTTGTCATTAGATGACAAAAAATTTGGTAAAATCCAGTATTGATTTATGGTTTTAAAACACTAAAAACTTTGAAGTTGAAAAGCGCTATAAACAACAAAAACAAAAACCTACAAGCAACGTCATATTTAATGGAAAAATTTTCAATGCATTCCTTTAGGATCAGCAGCAAAACAATTGCCACCTCTTTAATTTAACATAGAACTGAAGGCCTTGTGCAATGTCCAAATAAAACAAAAACAACTAAAGCTTAAAAATTGGAAGGAAAGAAATAAACCCATCATTACCTAAACATGATATAGTTACTTAAAGAAAATTTTAGCAATAGGCAAACTATTAAACTAAATAAAGAGCTTGGCAAATCTGCTGGATAAAATACTTAGCTCCATCCTTTGCATCTGAGGCACACAATATATAAATGAATGAATGAACTAATGTATGTATGTATTTATACAAGGTCTGTCTGGAAAAAGTCCAGCCATTGTTAATATAATGAGAACAGTTTGCCCCACATCAAGGTAACTGGTGTAACCTGGCAGCCAAGAAGAGTGGACTGGAATGTGCAGGCATGAACGATGACAACTTCATTATACTAGTCAGTGGGGGCAATAGATGCTGTTGAGTGAGCATGTGTACTGTGTGGCTGTTGCATTCAAAATGACTGAGCAAGTAGAGCAACAACTGCATCTGATTTTGCATTGAGCTTGAAAATTCCTCTGCAGAAGCTATTCAGATGATTCAGAAGGCCACAGCTATGGGCGACTGATGATTGGCAGCTTCAACACAACAAAATGCCCACACATGCATTACATCTCTTGCCGATATTTTGGTGGAATATCAAATCACTCAGGTGACTCAGCCCCCTACAGCCCAGATTTGGTGCCCTGCCACTTCTGACTGTTAGAAATCTAAAATCACCTTTGAAAGGGAAGAGACTTCAGACCATTGCTGAGATTCAGGAAAATGTGATAGGGAAGCTGACAGCAATTGGGAGAACTGTGTGAGGTCCCAAGGTGCCTACTTTGAAGGGGACTGAGCTGTCATTGTACTACGTACAATGTTTCTTGCATCTTCTTCAATAAATGTCTCTTTTTTATATTACATGGATAGATACTTTCTGACATACCTCATGTATGTACATGTATTTGTATATTGATTACATCACTATATGTATTACCACACTATATATCTTACATAAGAGAGATATATATGTGTGTGTGCGCGCGTGTGTGTATAAATACATTTGTATAACACCTTTTCAGATTTCTTTGCTTCATCTCCTGATGCTACCTACAAAATAAATGGAAACACTCTCTGATGTTCTTTTTTGAACTCTTCTACTTTGGTGATCTGTCACACAGTTTAACTATTCCATCAATGGTGAAAGATTTTAAAATCAGTAACTTTAGTCTTGAATTCTCCCCTGAGCCCCCAATTTCTTAATTACTCCCTTCATTCATACAAAATGTATTTGCTGAGTGCCCATTACGTGCCTGGCACTGTTCTAGGCACTGAAGATCCAGGAGTGAGTCAAATAGATACATTTACCACCTTTGTAGAACGTACATTCTAGCAGATGGAAATAGACACTAAATAACAAAGATATGTAAGGAAGTGATCATGTCTATGAATTAAAAGACATCCAAACAGAAGGAGGTTAAGGAGCGGCTGGGTGAGAAGAAGGCTGCAGGGACGGCCAGGGAAGACTTCTGTGAGTAAGTGGTCCAAGATCTAAAGGAACTGAGGGAGAGAACCATGCCATCATCAGGAAAAGGAGCTTTTTAAATGAAAGCTACAGCCAGTAAAAAGCCTGAAGGCAGGATTATAGCTGGTGTGTTCCAGGAAGAGCAAAGAGTGATTGAAGGACAGAGTAAGGTGGGGGAGGTATTGGAGTGGGGGCAAGATTGTGTTGTTACAGGCCATTGTAGGAGTCTGGCTCTTACTCTGCCTCGCGCTGTCGGGATCTGAGTGCAAGCAAAATTTTAAGAGTGCCTCCGACTCCTGTGTTGAGACTGCAGGGAAAGACAGAAACAGTAAGACCCAATGAAAGGCTCCTATAATAATCCAGGGGAAAGGCGATGGCAGCTGAGGCTACAGGTTACCATGGAGGTGGTGAAAACTGGGTTGAATTCAAAACATATTTTGAAGGTAAAGCCAACAAGATTGGCTGGTAGGTTGCCGCGCACCGTGGGAGAGAAATGGAGGTGCCGAGGATGACTCCAAAGTTTTGGGTCTGAGCCACTGGAAAAATGACCCCAATGACCAACATAACCAATATGTGCAAAACTTTGCTTGTCTTCTCCTGCAAATCACTCCTTGGTTTCCTTAATTTTAGACTGTAGCACCAGCATTTCTTGTAAATCTGGGACTTCAGAGCCACCTTTAAGTCCTCCTCAATGTTTTTGCTCCTGACGGGGCTCCCGCTGAGCCCGGCCTCATGTTAGTCTCCCCTTTGGGACTGTCACCCTCCGCTCTGTCGGTAATCATGTTGGGCCAGCTCCAAGGTTTCTCAGATGCTCCTGCCTTCCTTGCTCCTGTTACCTGGATTCGCCTTCTCTCTTCCTTTCTTGTTATAAAATACAAAGAGAAATCTATCTTGAACATTTATTTTCCCAAACAGAACTTTGGTAGTAGATGGATAGCAGAAAGGGTAATTCATCCATTGTCGCTGTGCGCAAGAACTGCACAGTCCGGGGGAAAAACACGGGAGTCTCACCAAGCCCAGATTTCCAGTAGAGTCTATTGTAGCCAGCACCTGTCCCCAGGTGGCAGGCGTGTGTTGAGGGTGGTGGTCAGAACAGGGGTGAGTGTGAGACTCTGAAAGGAGGGGACTTGCTTTCTGGACTCCATGTAGTTGAGAGACAGGCTCTGGTAGCAGACAGACCCGTTTGTGACTTTGACAGCATTGTGCTATCTGTCTGTCCTCCATGTTCATATCTGTAAGCTGAGGGTACTGATATCTTTTTCTGGGCTGTAGTGAGAATTAAATAAGACAATGAGCATAGAGGTGTGTTTCAGTGTCTGAATCACAGTAGGTGCTCAGTATGCTCGTACATAAATTCTACCACCCTCCTTGAGTCATAGGTCATCCTCCCAGCAGTAAATTAAGCTCTCAGGAAGATGAATGAACTCACCCACGTCTCTGTGGGGTACTTCAGTGCTTGGCAACAATAATACATTTTTCTGATGGCTTGAACGTGTTCGTGTTGCTTCCTGCATCCCTACCCAGAAATGATTTGGAACTGGGGGAGAATCTGCTTCTTTGTGTTACCGTCTCCTTCTTGTTTCCTTCAGTGAGATTATGGTATCATATTTTCTGATTGAAACTAATCAGTCTTGTGGAAATTGCATGGCTTAAGGGTTTCTCCTTCGGAGACCTGAATTTTCCATGCAGTTGACATTGCCCTAGCAGCCATAGAATTTTGCAAGAATCATTTCCAGTTCTTTTGACATTCTAAGGATGCAAGATCAGCAGTTACTTTCTGTGATCAAAAGCCTACACCCTCATTGACCATGTACAGGTCACTGACTTCTGAATGATGGAATGAAATATACATGCAATCTGATTGAGTCGTGATGGATACTACCTGGGAAATGTTCATAAATTAAACCATCTACACACCAGGGAACCTGTATATAATACTTTCTCTGAGGGAGAAAGGAGACTGAAAATGATCCTTTTTCTTCACTTTTCTTTACAAAGTGTATCTTTCTTTCTGTTAACACAGAGGCTGACAGCATTTAATGATGGATAAGTTATAATCATCATACATTTAATTTTCAAATAAGGAAGAAGTGTATTGAAAATCATAAAATGATAATAGCATGATCATATCTTAAAATGTTATGGTATATTTTCTCATAGGAACTCGGAAGTTTTTGCATACATTCTCCCCTCTATCACTTTTGTCTATAAATGCATGCACAAATTGAAGAGAATAAAGAAAAATACAATTACCCCAGAGAGATTGGTATTATTATCTCTTTTGTTATTATTATTTCATTTTAGATTATGAAACTACAATTTGGTGAAGCCAAACAACTTCCCAAGGCTCAGCATTTGGAAAGGATATTTATAAAACCAAAGCGTATTCCATGTCAGACTGAAACCCACAACCTAGGTTCTATCCTTGGTCACTCCTACCTGTCTTCAGGACAAATGAGCCAAGTTTCAATCTCTTGTCCATGAAGATGTTTGGTGATAGAATACAACTGAGACCTTCTTTATCACTATCTAGAGTTTTTCCATTTCGAATTCATTTTCGTGCATCTACGGAATGGTAGGGGGAAAAAGCCATGTAGAGTCCAAAAGCATTCTACATTCTAAATAGTCTCCAAACTCAACAAATTCAAAGCCTCATTCAAATGTGAATTCCCAATTCACACATTTATGTGAATAGTCTTGTGCTTAATGACCTAGAAATTCATTGTAAATTGTTGCTTGAATTTGTGAGTGAATTTGTCATAATGTATTTTTTTCAATCAATAGATACTAAAATCTGACCATCATAACACTGGACACTGTTTTCATGCTAAAAAGACATTTTTTAGAAAAGATTGGAACTCCTGGGTATAGGGCAAGTCCAGCATGGAGGCCAAACAGCTTATTTTTGGATATTGATAAACATCTAATGACTTACAACTTGTGAATTAAAAGTACCTCTCTGTCACCTTGGCCAATGTGACTCAGTTGGTTGGAGCATCATCCCATACACCAAAAGGTTGGGGGTTCGATTCCTGTTCAGGACATATACCTAGGGTGCAGGCGCTATTCCTGGGGGAAGCAACCTACCAATGTTCTTTCTCTCTCACACACACAGACAGATCTATCTCTCTCTACATATATCTGGGTACAGAGTACTGATTTAATACATTCACATTGCAGTATTAGATCTTCAGGCCTTATGTAGCTACTAGTTGCAAGTATATACCACTAAACAACATCTCTCCTATCCCCCAGCCAGCAACTGGTAACCCTCATTCTGTCTGCCCTCTCTCTTCTCCAGTCCTGTTTTCTTTTATTCTGTATATACAGGTGATACCATGCAATATTTGTCTTTCTCTGTCTTATGTCACTTAGCATAATGAGCATAATGTCCTCAAGTTCCATTCATGTTGCTGCAAATGGTAGGATTTCCTTTTTTCTCATAGCTGTGCATGTGTGTGTGTGTGTATCATTTTATCCACTCATCTGTTGATGGGCACTCAGGTTGTTTCTGTACCTTGACTATTATGACTAATGTTACAATAAACATGGAAGTGCATATATCTCTTCCACACCTTGGTTTTATTTCTTTTGAGTATATATAGCAATCTTTAAAAAGAGAATCAATGCCTTAGCTGCTGTGGCTCAGTGGATTGAGCACCGGCCTGCAAATCAAAGGGTTGCTGGTTCTATTCCCAGTCAGGGCACATGCCTGGGTTGTGGGCCAGGTCCTTGGTAGGGGGCGTGCAACCACACATGGATGTTTCTCTCCCTCTCTTTCTCCCTCTCTTCCCCACTCTAAAATAAATAAACACAATCTTTTTAAAAAGAGGGAATTAAGAGTCTACATTAGAGAGCTTGACTGCATTTATGCTTATTATAATTTATTTACATCTTTTCTTTATGCTTTCCCTATTATTTAGTAACATTATTTTATTTACTTAATACTACTCACCAGTGTTGGAAATCTGCCACCACTGCCAAAATTACACCAGAATGTTAAAGATAAAGAAATTGACCCAAGGACCAGTGAGGTGGTGAAAATAACCAGATTGTAAGAAAAGTACAGGAAATATACAACTTAGGGGGAAAAATGTCATGGCCGCTACTATGAAGATTCTCCTTCTATTTGAACTACTGGATGCCCTATTTTGTTCATGGCAATAATGTTTATAGCATTGAACAAATAGAAAATTTTGAAATATGTTTGTACTTTTTTCTCTTTTCAAAACTAACTTGTTTATATGACTGAAGATACTACGCTGAGTAAGGTAATAAATAAAATCAGTCTTGTATTTCTCAAAGTTTTATTGAAACTTTAAATTTTTCATCATATAGTAGATTGATATTGCAGAGTAATGCATAAGTTCTTATTTGAATTAAAATAAGGGATTTTATTAATATCAATGCATGGATTGCCTTGAAAATGGAAGTGTAAGGAGAGGCCCACCTAATGTGGTCCACTTTCTCTCTTACAGTGGATGTGAGACATCAGTTAATTTTTATGTAAAGACATAAATGTAAATGTGCATGAGAAATATTATCAGCTAATGGATCCTAGGAAATAGATAAGAATGAAGGATTATATGGATTACTTTTCACCAAAAATTTAGGTTATTAGAAAAAGAAAACCTTTTTTTCTTTCAAAACCAAACATAAGACGAGATATTTGTGAGCCCTGAGAAATGACTCTCATCTCCTCAGCTCTAATACATTTGCTTCCCTATCTCTGTATTTTCCCCAAAAGGCAGTTTTTCCCATTGTATCCCCAGTGTTCCTCCAGTGTTTCGGCACATCGGCTCAATCCCCCAGTTTAAAAGGAGAACGACAGAAACACAAAGCCACGCCACTCAAAGCTTTCCGAACAGTGGAACAGACCCTGGGGGTTGGCCTCCCTCTCTTCATCTCCTACCACTGCCCACACACTTGCTTTGTGTAAAAAGAAACAAAAGGATATCGTTCTGGCTTTGCTTTTCCGGCCAATCCCTCCTAACAAGTTGATACTGTGGTGTTTGATGCAGTCACCAAAGATTCTTCTGAGAAGGCACCCACTGAACAGATAAAAAGTCAGAGAAACATCCCACTGAATAACAGACCTTTTGATATTATTTGTTCAATAATGTTTTTTAAGTCAATGGAATCACTTTCAGAAACTCCCTCTACCCCAAGTTTCCAATGGCCTGTGAATGCTAAATAATTATTAGAACATTTTTTAAGTGATAATGAAGAGCCCTGAAATGACTTCCTCAGTGAGAGTACTGGTGAAAGAAGGATATTCTATATTCTTACAGAGAACATACTCACCCATAGCAATTGTATTGTTGTGATTTATAGGATATATATTTTGGTCATCCAGATGACCAAAATATATTTATCATATATATTTGGTCTTTCTCTACTGTTCCAGCTTGCAGCTCCCAACACCATTGGAATTTTTCAAGTGTTGAGAGTGATAAAGGGGTTTTGTTATGTTAATGAGGTGGTTTTCAGAAAGCAGCTAAGGATGAGGACTGATCACCTGGAGACTTCCAATTATTTTCTTCGTATTTTGAGGGGTGATGATGGATGGGAAGTCCATAAGAAGTTAACCTTGTAACCAAAAATTTTTAAAGTTTGTATTGAATTTATGAATTATTCATACACAGGTCACACAGAAGAGTTGTCTTTATTTTCTGGTTTTGATTGCATATGCAAAATGGATGGTGATAGAGGAACATAGATAAAGCTCAGAGGTCATATGAACATGAACCCTAGGACTTTAATATTATATTTTGGAAGTACAGTTTTGAAATATAGTTTTGGAGTTTTAAACACCACTATCAGAATTTCAAACAAAATTAGACGAGAGAGTAACTTTTCATTTGGGTGTCCCTCTGATCGGAGAGAACCTGCCATTTGCCAATCTCAGGCAAGCCATGTATAAGCAAATGCTGCCAATCTGGGCCTACTTAAGGGTAATGCAATCTGAAAGAACTTTGAAGAATCTATAGAAAGGTGATTTAGGTTCAAAACAAAAGTTAAGAGGATGCTTTATCTGTGAGGCTGGATTATGTCAACAGGAAATATGGACACGTTGAAATATGGAAGGGTTCTCTAGAGATGAAAATCCCATACTTGAGAGTAGGAAGATTCTTCTCTGGACTCCTCACTCCCACGGGAGCACAGAGACATCTCAGATGGTGAGCTTTCTAACCTGGGTGCTGGGACGTGGGACACAGGGCAGCAGCTAAGGTCTACTCTGTAGGTCAAGTGGTGTTTCAGTGTTTCCAGATAAGTAGATGAATTGTTACCAAGTGGAGTCTTTTATTGGGACTACCCATGCCTTGAAGAAACAAGAGGCTTTTGGGGGAAACAATGTCATTGTCATTTAGTATAGACCAACTTGGGGCAGAGCAGGGATGTGTGAAGGAAGCGTTATACCTGGAGGAGGAGGAGGAGGAGGAGGAGGAGAAGGAGGAGAAAGAGGAGGTGCAGGAGAACACTGGGAGAAAACTCTTCCTAGAGAGGCCATTGCAAGGTTGCAAAGGACCAGAGGTGGTGGTCCCAGATCTTTCCAACTCAGAGATGCTGAGAGCTAATGTAAAATGCTTTTGTCTAAGTTTTATTCAAAAGTCTCCTTCTTAGTGTTTTCTGTGCTTTGTAATGTAATGTAAAATATCATGTTTTGTTGAGGAGTCGTCTTGGCCCTTTAGAAAATGGATGGGGAAAGGTGAGAATTACATGTGAGTCTCAAGATAGAGCTGTTAGGAAGTATAGCTGCCTCTGTTCAGCTCTTCCTTCTCCTGGCAGGTCTGATTTTTGTCAATCTCTTTGACGTACTATTGGGCATTTCACTATCCACAGGACATTTTTCGTAAATAATAGTTATGTATCAGTAGATTAATGGTGACCGTGGTATCCAATTTCATTCCATTTACAGTCTTCGTGTGAAAAGGATAAAACCAAAAGCCTTAAAAAAAAAAAAGCAGCTTTATGGGGAAATAATTGATGTGCAAAATCCTGCACATTATCTAATGTATACAATGGAATGAATTAAGACATATGCATACTCTTATGACACCACCACCGCAGTCAAGGTAATAAACACATCTGTCACCTCTAAACATTTCCTTGTGGCTCTCTGAAAAAAAAATTTTTTTTGTAAAACCACTTAACATGAGACCTTCCCTCTTAAGAAATTTTTAAGCCCAGTATTTTTTCTCCTTTTTTTCTCACCCAAGGACATGTTTGTTTATTTTAGAGAGAGGGGAAGGGAGGGAGAGAGAAGGAGGGAAACATCAATTGGTGGCCTCTTGCATGCACGCTGACTAGGGACCAAACGTGCAGCCTAGACATGTACCCTAACTGGGAATTAAACCTGTGACCTTTTGGGTGATAGGATGATGCCCAAACCAACGGAGCCACACTGGCCAGGGCTACAGCACAGTATTGTTAACTATAAGTACTATGTTGCTCAGAAGATGTGTAGAACTGATTCATTGTATGTAAGTGAAACATTACACCCATTGAGCAACTCTCTATTTATCCCTCTCTGAGCCCCCAGGAACCACAATTCTATTCTCTGCTTCTATGAGTTTGAAAACAGAATGGAAGTTCCTCAAAAAATTAAAACTAGAACTACTATGTGATCCAGCAATCGCAATATGGGATATATCGCCAAAAGAATTAAAACAAGTCCAGGACCTTATATAGGAGGCTCCTCCTGGGCGAGTGCAAGATGTGTAGATTTGTTCCCGCAACCTCCAGAATCTTAGTTTATATAGAGTCCTTTACTGGATTCAGCCATGTATGCCACCCAGGTAGTCCAAACATCCCCTTCCTTTCTCAAGGCTGTGTCCTTGAAACAGCTCCTGCTGTGGGAACAGTGGGCCAAATGATGTGCATTCCAAGGACAAGAGAGGGGGTGAAGAGTGTCTGATTGCCCAGGTCCAGCTCACAGTTCAACCAGGGGTTACATCATCTCAATGACCTCCAACATCTGCAGAGGTTCATGATCACCAAGACAATGTGCTTGCTTTGTTGTCATCGAGTGTGAGGACATGTGACTGTAGGTTGGTCCAAACCAAAGATGAGCAGAGAGTGTGACTTCCAGATCAAGGAAGCTGACATTCTTCTCATTCTTCTGCCACAGCTTCCATGGACCCATGATCACTGCTTGAGGAGAGTTGCCCTGCGGATTCCAACACCGACCAACGACTGTGCTGTAAGTAAGAAATTAACATGCATTGTGTTCTGCCAATGCCGTGTGGGGTTATGTTGTATCAGTTATCCTTAATTAACTGACTGAAACAGCAATGCCTTCTTTTCTCACTCTCCTTGATCAGCCTGTCTGGAGGTTTATCTCCTTTAGGAGCCTTCTCAAAAGAAAAATCAGCTTTGGGGTTAGTATAGCATGGTTGATAGAATCACAGACTATAAATCAGTCTCTGTTCCACGGTAGCTTTGTGGTCTTCGGAAACTTGCAATATCTCTGTGCACTGCTTTACCCATCTGTAAAATGAGAAAGGATAATTTCCCTATTTCTGAGGGTTGTTGTGAGGATTGAGTCGGTATATCTAAAGCACTTAGAACAGCGCTCAGCGCACACTATGTGCTGTAGACGTGTTAGCTGTTATTGTCAATATTTTTTCTCCACTTTATTGCTTTCTGTCCTTATCTTTATTCCTTCTCATTTCTTGCCACCTTACTTCTTTGGATTTATTCTCTTGTTTTCTTGCTAGTGTTTTGGGATAATATTTAGCTCACTTATTTACAACCATTCCTGTCTTCTGATAAATATTTTTTGCCATATATATGGCCCTCGCAGTACTGCCTTTGCTGGTTCCCAGAAATTTTGCCACAAAGTGCTTTTACACTCACTCAGCTGTAAATTTAAAACTTTCTCTTATAAATTTCTCTTTGACCCAAGTGCTGCCTAGTTGTATGTTTCTTGGTTTATGGGTGTTCGGAGTTTCTATAAGACTTTATATTTGGTTTTGATTTCTAATTTTTATTGAGTAATAGTTGGAAAACTCTTTAACATGTTGCTTTTATGCAATTTATTGAGGTTTTAGGTTACTCACTACTTGACTGAATTGTGAGAATGTTTCATGTGTGCTAGGAAAAGAAAAACTGTGCTCACTGAGTGTGAAGTTGCTTATGTATCTTTTGGTTCATAGTTATTAATTATCATACATATGAATTTTTAATTTGTTTCCTCAAGCTATCTATTTCTAATACACAGGCTTTAAAATATTTAACTACAACTACTGATTTAGCTATTTCTCCTCATTGTTTATCACTTGCTCTCAGAGATTCTGTATATATTTTTGTATGCTAATATATTCATTATTTTTATATCTTTAGGATTTCAGTTCCTTATATCAATGCACATATAAGGTAAACTTTTATCTGTAAATGATTTTTTTCTTTAAAATCTATTTAGTCTGAAATTAATGTTGCTATACCCTCTTTTTTCAGCCACATTAGCCTGGTGCATTATTTTTTCTTCTTCTTTTTTCAATTTTAAGTGTGTTCAGTGTTACACACAGGTAATGAATTGATGGGAAGGCAGCATCTATATACCTGCTATAAATACGTGATTCATAAATTCCTTGTTTATTTAATGAGAGCACCAGAACTTGATGGAATGAATGTGGTAAAGCAACTAAGCACAGAAGCCTGTCTTTGCACGAGCATTTCGTTTCTTTGTTTCTCTGCACTGTGCTATTGCAGGGGATGCATTCCATGAAATCTGTGTACCGACAATCGACTAGAATGCTAAATTTTTTATTGCATCTCTGTTATTCAGTTCAGGCTTACAGTGCAATTCCAGAACAGCTTACACTAGAAATCATTTTGCCTTCGTTTATGAGAAGGCATATAAAAATGTCGTTTTCTTGATTCTTGAACCAAACTCAGCACCAGGGAGGCCTGCTCCTTATCAGGGCAGGGGTGGGAATGTGCCCTTGACTAATATATTTACTTTCAGATTCCCGGTATTCTGAAGAATCCCGCCTTATTCACACTGGTTCTTGAAAACAATTTATTGCCAAACTCTTTCTCAATATTAAGCTGAAGATATACTAATATGTGGCTATAATTAAAAATGTAAAAGAATGCAACAGTGATTTGTTATTTTTACTTGCATTGTAGTTTGATGTGGGAAACATGGATCTTTTGGTTGGTTCTACTCCAAAAGGTGATTCAGGGGTATAGGTGCCTAACACATAGGCTCCTGAGTTAATCCAGCAGCGGAAAGGAGAATTAGAGCATGGTATCTTTAAGGCTTGAAAGACTTACCACAGGCCTGAAAGATTTACACTACGATGGACAATTAGCACAGCCCAGGACTCAGTCACATGTCCCCAAATCAGTTCTCAGGAAGATGAAGACATGCTTTCTCTCCATTCAAGAAGAGGAAATGGTTGTGAACACTTAGCATTGCCTCTAACAAATTATCTAGTTGAAGTAGTTGTCTTTTAATTGGTATATTCAACATAGTTAAATTTATGATACATTTCAGTTATTTCTTTTTTAAATTGATTTTCATTGTTGTTCAATTACAGTTGTCCCACCTTTTTCCCCATTGCTCTCCCCTTCCCTGCCCCCCCCAACTCCTACAGTCATTCCCTGCCATTGTCTCTGCACATGAGTCCTCTACCTCTGTTCCTTGGCATGCCCCTTCCCCATCTCTCCCCCGTTACCTCCCTCCTCCCTTCCATAGCCCCTCTGGTTTCTGCCAGTTTCTTCTTTATTTGCATGCCTCTGGTTCTATTTTGCTTATTTCTTTGTTTGTTTGTTTTTTTAAATTAGGTTCCACTCATAGGTAAGATCAAATAGTATTTGTCTTTTACCACCCAGCTTACTTCACTTAGCATAATGCTCTCCAGCTCCATCCATGTTGCAGCAAAGAGTAGGAGTTCCTTCTTTCTTTCTGCTACATAGAATTCCATTGTGTAAATGTACCACAGGTTTTTGATCCACTCATTTACTGATGGGCACTTAGGCTGTTTCCAGCACTTGGCTATTGTGAATAACGTTGCAATGCACACTGGGGTGCATAGGTTTTTTGAATTGGTGTTTCAGGGTTCTTTTGTTATCTCATTTTATATATTCTGTTCATAGTTCTATCATTTTGCTTTTCTCTTTTACTGACTTCCACAGGTAAATGAAATTTTATTCTGGAAGTTTGAAGTACATTTTGATATTATTACTTATCCCTAACTTATTGAAGTTTATACTTTTTTTTTTCCTCAACCAGCCTCTTAAGTTTATCAATTTTTGTTTTTCCTTGAAGTAAAGATCTCTCTTGTTTCTCTGGTCTTTCTCCTGGGTCCCTCCACGTCACCACATAGCTATCCCTTAGAAATGCACTATGGATGCACTTTAATAACTTTAGGATATATTTCATTGGCCATTGTTTATTTACACAACAACGTATGTTAGTCAGTAATTTACATATCATATATTACTGCTGAAGTACTTCGAGACTTCTTTCAGAAAGGCTCTAGTGGTAGTAAAATTTCGGAGGCGTTCATTACTGAGAATACTTGTAGTTTGGTCTCTTATTTAAGTGGTAATTTGGCTGGTTACAATTTCCTACATTTGCAATTTTTTTTCCTTTACTGCTTTGTAATTGTTTCTCCATTACTTTTTGCCTCAGGTATACATGATTCTTGTTGTTTTCTGTCAGGTGATCTTCTTTTACTTGTGGAATTTTTTCTTTTATTTGGATCCATGTAAATTTGATATCTAATTATAGCTTTTACCTTTATAATCTCCATGAACCTAGTTAATGTGATTTTACTATACTTAATTTTAGAATTTCCCTAATCATTTTTTACATATTTTCTCTCTTTTTATTAGTTTGTCTCAGATTTTACAATGCTGATTATGTGGATATGAACAAATCGTTTTCTACTTTTTATATTGCTTAACTTTAAATTTTTTTTTTTTACTTCTCTATTCCTGCCTTCTGTGAAAGTCATAGGCATGGTATTTTATTTTTTTGATGGGATGTATTTTATTAGTCAGCCTATGTATTCAGCTGTTTATTTCTACAATTCTATTTTTATATCAGTTGTTTCCAATTCTTCTCTATAATTGCTTATCTATCCTTGGCTTTTCCAATATCCTCACTTTTCTCTTTGAAAATTTTACTGTGGATATTTAAAATTCTTTTTTTCATGTCCATTTATTCTTCCTTAAGGAGAATAAGATGCTCAGCATGTGGCTTTAAGGGTTTCTTAAAATAGTGTGGACCTTCTGTCTTTCCTCCACCACTGTTGTTTCGCATTCCATTGGGAATTTGTCATTGTAGTTGCCAGTGAGAACTGGGAAGGTGTGGTTTGGTGAGAGGCCCTACTTCTGGGGGTGCTGAGCGAGTGGGAACTGCAGGGAAAGTGTGGGGGAGGAGTCTTTGGAGTTCCCATCCTGACTCATTTACTCTCCATTTTATCACGCTATTCCCAACACCTGAAAAATTCCTTGCTCCTTTCTAATGCTGTTTTGCTCATGCCATAAGCTGACTCTCCAGACCGTCAAGTCATGGGATGTTTTGTGGTGATGGAGAGAAATGCAGTAAATAAGGGGCTAGAAGTCAGATCTCAAACACATTGACCGAAGACAGTAAGTATTTATTTAGTTCATAAGTCAGTGGGTTGCCAAACTAGCCCAAAGAGCTCTTCTGGTCTTAAATGAACTGGCTCACATCTCTGAGTATGGGCTGTGTGACTGAGCATGACTGTTCCATCAGCTGGGGTTGTCTGGCTGCAGGCTGGAGAGACGGGTCTCTTCCATCCCTCCAGCAGTCTAGCCTCGCCTTGATCTCATGGAAAAGGCAGAGGTGCAGGAGCCAGGGCATCCCTGTATCCAAGCACTCTTCAAGCCTGTGTGCGTGTCACGTTTGTTAATATGCCTTTGTCTAAATCAAGTCATGACTGCCATCAGGGTGTGAGGGCCTTGCAAGGTAACATTGCAAAGGCTGTGGATGGAGGGCAAGTGAGAATAATGCCTTTGCCTGTTTATAATGAAACTATCATAACCTGAGGTAAAAGCCTTTGGTGGAAAAATTTAGATATTTATGGGCCTTGTGGTATATATGCTAGGCAGTTTCTAGTATATGTGCTTTTATCCTTTACCTTTACTATACTTCCAGAACATTCTCACTGTTTGAACTTCTATAATTTGGCACATACAGACATTACTCAACTTTTCTCGAATCACAGAAGTTTTTCTGTACTTTAGAATTCTCTAGTTCTGGATTGATGGTATGCAGGATTTCAAAATTTTCTCCATATATTTGAGAATTTAAAATGCTTAACTGTAGTTGAACTAAATTTTACTAATAGATGCCATAATCGGATACTTGCTAGGCTCCAAATTGAGAAATTCTTTGATGTTGCAGTTTTTGTGAAGTAAATTTATTTATTTTTCTATTTAATAGTTTAAGCATAAGGTTTTGCATAGAAAATTCTCTTGTAATCTTGATTTTACTGGTATCTTGATATCATGAGATTCATTGAACACTACTCACTTTCAGAACTGTGAAAGAATAAATTTTTATTGTTTTAAGCTACCAGGTTTGTGGTAATTTGTTACAGCAGCTATAGGAAACTAATACAACTAATAAAGTTTTATCAAGATAGTTCATGGACAAAAGAAAGAGCAAATGCATATTAATATGAAGGACAAATAGGAAATAACTAAAAATGCCATAGTTATTAAAATACAGTAAGAAATTATTATAAACAACATTGTAAAAATGGAAAAATATTCTAGAAAATATTATTTCTAAAACTGATCCATAAAAATGAAAAACTTGAATAGTGATATAACCATTAAAGTAGTTGAACAAATATCTAAGATTTTCCCCACAAAAATCTACTGAATGTTCAAGAAAATTTTTTACCCTATACAAACTATTCCTGAGTATAGAAAGGAAAAAAAAGGTATACTACCCAGTGCATTTATTAGATTATCATGCCTTTAATACCAAAACCTCACAGAGGCAGTATGATCATGGAAAATTATAGGCCAGCTTAACCCTTGATCATAAATGCAAAATTATAAACCATTAGGAACTGAATCTAGAAATACATTGAATAGAAAGTGTATGATGATCAAAATGGGTTAATTCCAAGGACTAGCTGTAGGCTTTACATTTAAAAATCAATATAAAATATATAAGCAAAAAATAATAAATCCAAAAGTATTTTATTATAGCTGTAGAAAAAGCATTGGATATAATTCAATGCTTATTTGTTTAAAAAAACTAGTAATAGAAAGGACTTTTAAGAAGCTGATCTAGGGTATTTAAAAGAACACATACACCATATCTACTGGTGAATCATTAAAATATTTTCTTTAAATCAGGAATAAAACATGTATAGCTGTAATCATGCCCTGTAGTCAATATTTTCCTGGAAACCTTAACCAATATAGTAAGGACAGAATAATTTATAATTTATAAAGATTAAAAAGGAAGAAATAAACCTTTCATTATGCCCTGATAAGATTTGCTCTCTAGAAATTTGTAGAAAAATGACAATTATAAGAGAATTTAACAAGATTGTTAAATATAAAAAACAATATGATATCAAATACAATTAAAGTAAAAATTAAAAATATAATATTTATAATAGTGTCAAAAAATACCAATAGAAATAAATTGAACAAAAGATATACAATACCTTTAGGTAGAAAATCATGAGAATTTATTTAACAACATTAAAGGAAAACTGAATTAGTGGAGTAACACTATATCTATGTGTTGGAAGACACCACTCTAACAACGACAACTTTTTCCAAATCCTCATTATCAATTGAGAACAATTCCATCACTGATATGTGGAATTTTTGTAAAAGAGTTTTATCCCTTTAACGCACAGTGAATTTTTACAAAGTGTTTTCACTCCACTTTGTCAAATTATAAGCATATTGTTCGTAAG